>JARGCU010000038.1:0-211603 GCA_029227775.1 Morpho helenor | reverse complement strand
ATCCTCTCCCTATATAAGAGTAATATCATAAAATGCGTTTAAATTGGTCAAATAACAACCTTCATTGATCTTAATTTAAATTTTTCTTCTTTTTCCTAGTACTAAATATAAAGTATTTCTAGCAAATATCTAAATTAAGTACTAGCATAAGACTTAGTAAGTGCCCATACCCCTAATTTTTATTAGGTTGTTTTAAAGGGATATAGCAAGCTTTAAGATAACAAGCTTAGCTCTATTGTTTTGGTGACTTGCTTTTTATATTTTCAAGATAAATCAATCTAGAGGGTAAAATAATGATTCGTACTAAAATTGTACTGGGCTCTATCGTATTAGCTTCAGCATTACTAGCGGGTTGTTCTAACAGCACTGAAGTGCAAAAACTCTCTTCAGACGTGCAAACTCTGAATGGTAAAGTTGATCAACTGAGCAACGACGTTCAGTCTCTCTGCGTTCTGATGTACAGACAGCTCAAGAAGAAGCAGCACGCGCTAACCAGCGTCGCTGGATAACCAAGTTCGTACTTACAAAAAATAAGTTCGATTTGGCGATAATCTAGTCTAGAAGACTCTTCTTTGAAGCTAGTAGCATTTATGAGGGCCTATGAAAATAGGCCCTTATTATTTGTCAGGATTACTGAGTTACAACAGAGGAACGGTATTTAGCGGGTAACAAAGCACCAACTTTCCCATCATAGATAGGTTCTGGTTGTGAAATAGAGAATGGCTCAATAGGTATTAAACCTTGAGGCTGCGTTTCACTTTCAGGAATACTGTTACCCTGATCATTATTTACACGTACAGGCATCCCAGAGCGCCTTGCAAGCTCTTTTTCTACCAATGCCTTATCAACCCCTTCATTTTCAAGAAAACGCTTGAAATCGTCAGATAGCTTGATTGGCATCGTTGCGGATCATCGTGGCTATTACGTGATAAAGGCTGGTGCACCTCAATATAATGAGCTGCCATCCTCTTCTTTTGAATATTTAACTGGCTGATCAATAACTTGAACTCGTGTTCCTTTTGGCACTGTTTTAAATAATGCTTCAATGTCATCTGGGCGCAAAACGAATACAGCCCGAGCTTACACGCATGCCAATACCAAAATCAGCATTAGTACCGTGGATCAAATATTCACCACGCCCATATGCTAAACGCAAAGCATACAACCCCATTGGGTTTTTCAGGGACCAGCAGGAACGACAGCAGGAAGCGTGATCCCTTCTTTCGCATAATTTTTTACGAATATTAGCCGTTGGTGTCCAAGTTTGGATCTTTGATTGACTGACTAACCGATCGTTACCATTTCAGGCGTATCGCGCCCTAATTGACCAATACCAATTGGATAAACAATTACATTTTCACTATTAGCCGGGTAATAATACAAACGAAGCTCTGCCAGGTTAATCACAATTCCGGTTCTTGGTGTTGAAGGTAGCAACATTTGCGCTGGAATAATCAACTCCTTACCGGCTTCTGGAAGATAAGGGTCTGTGCCTGGATTTGCTTCTAGCATTCCCAATAAACCAATTTGATGTTCACTGGCAATAGCTTCCAACGGGTCGACCATCATTAGGTACGATGTACGTGAGGTTTTCCCCGATTAGGCGTGTATTACTATCTGGTAATGGATACTCTTTTGCCTGAGCGGGAGCCAACAAAACACTCATGACAAACAAACTTGCCACCGTTAAAACTCTTTTCATACCTACTCCAAGGAAAATAGTGTGCTTTACAATAATGCAATGATTATTGCTCATAATAGCAACTATCTTTCATATCTTTAATACTAAATATATATTTTAGTTAATTATTAATACTGAATGAATCGCTAATGGTCTATCCAATAACAACAATATGATTAAATACACTAAGTTAGCATAGTCTTAGGAAGGGTAACTAGGGGACATATGCCCCCTTGTTATAATTAGACCAGTTGGGTAGCTCGAGCGAGAATGCTACGGATCATCGCATTTAGCCCTTGAGTCCTTGAAGGCGATCAAATGTTGCTCTAATGCGAGTTGTTCAAAAATGACTTCACATTAACAGCCAATATTTGCTGAGCGGTTTTGCCTTGAAAAAAGGATAATAACAATAGCAACTAACCCTTTAACAATGGCTGCATCGCTATCACCCAGCAAAGGTAATTGTACCATTTGCTTGCTTTTGCATATCTATCCATACTTGACTTTGGCAGCCTGCTATCAAGTTACTGTCACTTCTTTGTGCTTCAGTTAACTCAGATAAACGACCACCAAGTTCAATCATGTATAGGTAGCGTTCTTCCCAGTCTTGGCAACGGCGAAACAATTACGTAACAACTTACTTTCATCAGGTAACGCAGGCATCCTTACTTCCTTCACTATGTCATTCTTATGTGCTTAGCCTAACAACTTTTTAATGCGCTGTAATGCATTGAATAACGCATCAATATCTTCTTTCGTTGTGTAGATCCCACACGGAAGCTCGGCACATAGCAGTGCACATGATAGTGTTCCATGAGAGGTAAAGCACAATGATGCCCAGTGCGAATTGCAATTCCATACCTATCAAGGAAAGAACCAACGTCATAAGCATGGTGTTCACCAAGATTAAAAGCGAGTACCCCTTCACGCTTATCGTTACCAATATAACCGTGATAGATGGTATTTCTTTTAATTTTTCGCCAGCATATGCCATTATTTGGTTTTCATAAGCAAACACATCCACTAAATTTAATGCATTCAAATAATCGAACGCAGCTCCCAACCCGATGATAGCTATCTAACATTCGGAGTCCCCTGCTTCAAAACGCCCATGGCGCATCTGCAAAAGTGATCCCTTTTGTTAGACTGACCTGGCGGATCATCGCACCACCGCCTTCCCAAGGTGGCATCATATCCAAAATGGCTTTTTTGCCATACAAGATACCAATCCCCGTTTGGACCATACAATTTGTGCCCTGAGAAACATAGAAATCACAATCAAGGTTTTGTACATCTACCTTTTGATGCATTGCACCTTGAGCGCCATCCACAAGAACAGCAATTTCACTGCCCTTAGCCGCAGCAATTTCTCCCTCGCCTGTTTGATGATGTCTTGAACAGGGTTCACCGTTCCAAGCACATTAGAAATGTGAGTAAAACTTAATAAGCGTGTACGTGAGTCAATTAATTCACCCAATGAAGCTAATTGCAGTTGGCCCATCATCTGAAAAGGGGATCACCCGCACCTCAAAGCCAATTTCCTCAGCTAACATTATACCAAGGAACAATATTCGCATGGTGCTCCATTTCAGTGATAACAATATTGTCACCTTCATGGAAAAACTTGCGCCCAAAACTATTGGCCACAAGGTTGATACCTTCTGTGGTGCCTTTTACGAAAACAATTTCTTCATTTGAGGCGGCATGAATAAAATCAGCCGCTTTTTGGCGCACGTCTTCCATCATGGTCGTAGCATTCGCACTCAAAGTGTGAATACCCCGATGCACTGCCGCATATTGATGTAAAGTAAACTCGCTTTCTCTCTCAATAACTTGCAATGGCTTTTGTGCACTTGCTGCACTATCCAAATACACTAATGGATGATTGTTAACTAATTGAGATAAGGCAGGAAAATCCTGCCTTACTGAAGCTACATTAAAAAGCATAGGTATTAAACCTCCGCTAAGCGCTGGCGGATGGTTGCCATCACAGCGTGTTTTAACTCTTCCGATTCAATAGATTCTGTGAGTTCTGCAGCAAACGCGATGATAATCATATGTTTTGCTGCTTTGCCATCGATACCCCTTGAGCGCAGATAGAATAGCTGTTCGTCATCAATTCGACCTACCGTCGCGCCATGACCACATTTTACATCATCTGCATAAATCTCAAGCTGTGGTTTGGTATCAATCTCGGCTTTATCACCCAATAACAACGTATTATTGGTCATTTGACCATCAGTTTTCAGGGCATTTGGCGCAACCTTGATCATACCGTTAAACACCGCTTTGCTACTGTCCATTGCAATCACTTTATGTAGTTGACGGCTATTACAGTAACCTTTGTTGTGTTCAAGATAAGTCCGAGTGTCCGCAATTTCATTACCTTTTGGCAATAATAAACTGTTTAATTCAAGCTCACTATTTTCACCATCAAGGCGGGCACTGGTATGGTTACGCGTTAATAAAGCTCCAAGTAAAAAACAGCTACTTTTTACACGGCTATCACGACCAACCACGATATCATTATGCGCAAAATGTTGAGCATGCTCATTTTCTACATTCAGTTTAAAATGGCTAAAATCCGCATTGTCACCCACCTCTGCGGTTAAACGGCTACCTGTCATATGGGCTTGGTCATTTAAACTAACAAAATGCTCAATAACTTGTGCTTTACTATTTGCCTCTAAGGTTACGTGATAACGATATTGGCTAATATTGGTTATTTGCTCATTGCTATTACCACTTGAAATATTGAGTAAATAAAGTGGTTTTTCAGCCGTTTTGTTTGCCGATAAGTGGATCACTAACGGTTGCACAGCCAAACTTTCTGTTAAATGTAAGAAAATCTCACTATTAACAGGGGATGGCAACAAATCTTGATTATCAAGCAACGCCACTTGGAATGGCCCCATATCGATGGAGCTAAGCGTTGAGCTGTAACGGCCATCTACTAAAACAATACGATATGCGTCGATTGGTAATGCTAATAACTCACATTCTTTTTCAAGAGCATCTACATCACTAAAACGATATTCGGTTTCTAGCACACTGTTTAGCGGCGTATAATGCCAATCTTCATGGCGAAAGGCAGGTAACCCAACTTGTTTGGCCATTTCCCAATGTGTTGTTGCATGTTGCGAATTCGCCCCATGACGCTGCTCAAACAAAGCAGCAAAACGTGACATCGCTTGCTCATTCAATGCAGCAACTTGAGCACGTTTTTCAGCTCTTTCACTGTTGGTCAATAAGCCAGCCATAACCCTGCTCCTCCAGTTTTTTCGCTAAACTGAAATCACCTGATTTGATGATTTTCCCTTGGTACAACACATGAACAAAATCAGGCTTCACATAATCCAAAATGCGCTGATAGTGAGTAACGATGATAAATGAACGGTCTGGCGAACGCAGTGAATTCACACCGTTTGCTACGATTTTCAGTGCATCGATATCCAAGCCAGAATCGGTTTCATCTAGAATACACAGCTGTGGCTCAAGTGCTGCCATCTGCAAGATATCATTACGTTTTTTCTCACCACCAGAGAAACCAACGTTGACTGAGCGAGCCAGTAAATCTTCAGGCATTTGCAATAATTTAATTTTATCTTCGATAAAATCTTGGAAGTCAAAACGGTCTAATGCTTCTTGTTGACGATATTCTCTGACTGCATTCACAGCCGTTTGCAAGAAAAATTGGTTGCTCACACCAGGGATCTCAACAGGATACTGGAATGCGAGGAAAACCCCTTCACCAGCGCGTTCTTCAGGGTCTAAATCAAATAAGTCTTTGCCTTTAAAAGTGACTGAACCGCTATCAATTTCATATTCTTCACGACCAGCCAATGTTGCTGATAACGTACTTTTACCTGAGCCATTCGGCCCCATGATTGCGTGCACTTCCCCTGGTTTCACTTCCAGAGATAACCCTTTTAAAATTTCATTACCTTCTACACTCACGTGTAAATCTTTAACACTTAACATATTTACATGCCTTTAGCGCTTTAGCGCAAATAAACTCGATTAGGATCAGCCAACGCTGTGTTCTAAGCTGATCGCCAGCAATTTTTGTGCCTCTACTGCGAACTCTAGTGGCAGTTCAGAGAACACATCCTTACAGAAACCATTCACAATCATTGAAATTGCATCGTCTTCACTAATGCCACGTTGTAAACAGTAAAATAGCTGGTCTTCACCAATACGTGAGGTTGTCGCTTCGTGTTCAAGCTGTGCCGTATTATTTTTCACTTCCACATAAGGGAACGTGTGCGCACCACATTGTGTACCAATTAACATGGAATCACATTGAGTGAAGTTACGAGCGTTGTGAGCGCTTGGTAAAATTTTGACTAAACCACGATAACTGTTTTGGCTTTTGCCTGCTGAAATCCCCTTGGAAATAATTGTTGAACGGGTATTTTTCCCAATATGGATCATTTTGGTACCAGTATCTGCTTGCTGGTTACCATTGGTTAGCGCAACAGAGAAGAACTCACCCACTGAGTTATCGCCTTTGAGTATCACGCTTGGGTATTTCCATGTAATAGCTGAGCCAGTTTCAGACTGAGTCCAAGACATTTTGGAATTTTCACCTTCACACAAGGCGCGTTTCGTCACGAAATTTAAAATCCCGCCCTCTTCGCTATCCCCACCAGAGAACCAGTTTTGCACGGTTGAGTATTTAACTTCAGCATCTTTATGGATAATTACTTCAACCACAGCAGCATGCAGCTGATAGCTATCACGAACAGGCGCTGAACACCCTTCGATGTAGCTGACATAGCTACCTTCATCTGCAATTAAGATAGTCCGTTCAAACTGGCCTGTTTTTGCCGCGTTAATCCTAAAGTAGGTGGACAGTTCCATCGGGCAATGAACACCTTTCGGGATATAAACAAACGTCCCATCTGATGCAACGGCCGCATTGAGTGCAGCAAAAAAGTTGTCATGACTCGATACGACCGTACCCAAGTATTTCTGCACCAATTCTGGATATTCTTGGATAGCCTCACTAAACGAGCAAAAGATAACACCATGCTTCGCCAAGTCTTCACGGTAAGTGGTTGAAACGGAAACTGAGTCAAATATCGCATCAACCGCTACCGCTTTTCCTTCGCGAACAGGAACACCTAGCTGGTTAAAGGCTTCTTCGACTTCAGCCGTTAAATAGTTATTAGTTTCCTCAACGCCCGTGCCTTGTGTTGCACCGGTTTGGGAACCACAGGTATCATCACACGAACCACAAGATGGTGCTGAATAATAGCTGTAGTCCTGATAATCAAGATTTGGATAATGCGCTTTAAGCCAATGTGGTTCCTCCATGCCCTTCCAGTGATTAAAGGCATCAAGGCGGAATTGTAGCATCCACTCTGGCTCATTACGTTTAGCTGAGATGGCTCGAACCACGTCTTCGTTGATCCCTTTCGCCATTTCATCTGTTGCGACTTCAGTAAAGAAGCCTTCTTTATACCGCTGGTCATCAAGCCAGCTTTGGACATCATCGCCAACTTCTACATTGCTCTGTGACATAATCTGACTTCACATGTTAAACGCCGAAGCTTTCACCACACCCACAGGCATGTTGGGCTTTCGGGTTATTAAATTTGAAAATTTGATTCAGCCCTTCTTGGACAAAATCAACGACTGTGCCATCAATAAATGGCATTGCTTCTTTTGGCACATAAAGGTGTGCCCCATCGAGTTCAAATAACAGGTGGTTATCTGTTGGGTTTTCGATCATCTCAAATACATAACCGAAACCTGCGCAGCCAGACTGTTTTACGCCGAGTGAAAGCCCTTTCGTATTTGGGTTTTTCACCATCAATTTTTTAATTTGTTTTGCAGCGCTTTGTGTCAGGCTAACTCCCTGCCAATTGTTTTCATCAAATGAAAATGTCTCTACACCGTCAGTCATATTGACCCCACATTTCTTATGGCTTTTCAGCCTGTTATCAGGAGATTAACTCTGTCTACCCTATGGTAATGATTAGCTATTTGACTTCAACCATTTGTTTTAAGAGGTTATAGCTATATTAGCTCATTTTTCACCCTGAAGATGCGCAATTAATAGTCAAAAAGGAAGGGTTTTAAGGTTAATCAATTGAAAAATAAAAGATAAATAAAGATGTGTTTTTTATTGAATTTTGTACTACAAAATACACTAAAATGACACAAATTAATAAAGATGCATTTATTATACAACTTAATTAATTCGATAAAAAACGAATTTACGAAAACAATGCCATATGACCACATGGAATAGAGGGTTAGATATGGTTTTTAAATAATAAACATCTAAAAGCCATATCTATGTAGCGCTAATTATTCAAATAATACGGCTGTTGTCAGGCGAGACGTACAACACAGCTTACCTTGCTCATTGAAAATTTCTATATTCCACACTTGTTGGCGGCGGCCTAAATGAATCGGTTTACAAACACCTTTGACAATGCCAGAACGGGCAGCGCGTACGTGGTTTGCATTGATTTCTAAACCAACCACGCGCTGTTCTCCCTCAGTGCACAAATAACCGGCAATTGACCCTAATGATTCAGCTAGAACCACTGATGCGCCACCATGAAGCAAGCCAAATGGTTGTTTGGTTCGCTCATCAACAGGCATCGTTCCTTCAAGGTAGTCATCACCAAATGCTGTGATTTCAATACCTATATGCCCTAACATGCATGTTTTTGACATTTCAGCTAATTGTTGTAAATTAAATTGGCGCTTCCAAATCATTAAACTATCTCCAGCAGTGCTTGAATCGGATGTTTTATTAACGTGTTTTCCATGCGTTTTACTTGGCTACGACAGGAGTAGCCTGAACTTAAGCAACGTTCTTTCGGTAGAGCAGACATAGCCCCTTTCCACGATAAATTATAGATCCCTTTTGAATTTTCAAGGTTTGCTACTTCATGGCCGTAAGTTCCCGCCATTCCACAGCACCCCACACTGACATTATTCAATTTGTGACCAAAACGTGCAAATAGGCTTGCCCATTGACTCGCACTGTTTGGAAGTGCTGTTGATTCTGTACAATGACCAAAAAAATACCAAGGCTCAGAACTCATACCTGAAACGTTGTCAGGTTCAGGCAATGTGACTAACCATTCATGAGCCAACATCACCGTAAACCGACACTGCTCTTGCCCTAAAATTTCATGATATTCATCGCGATAACATAGAACTAATGCAGGGTCGACACCTACCATCGGTAACTCTAATTTCGCTACACGATTTAAAAAGTCTGCAGTTTTACGTGCTGTTTTAGCAAACTTCGCTAAAAAACCTTTAATATGTTGTGCTTTACCATTTGGTGAAAAAGGCAATAACACAGGCTTATAACCAAGCTTTTCAATTAAACGCACAAAGTCAGCAACCACTTTGGCATCGTAATAACTCGTGAATGGGTCTTGCACCACTAAAACATATTTTTCACGTTGCGAAGCAGACATACTTTCAAGTTGCTCAAGTGTCACTGACACAGCCGCATGGCCAGAAAGTTCTTGCTTTAACGTGGGTTGAGAGAATAAAGGCAAGTCCACCATGCCAATAGTGTGCTCACTTAACTTTTGCACCACAGGTTGGCGCAAGAAGAAATTAAACACAGCGGGGACTTTAGAAAGCAAAGGTGCACTCACCTCAACATTCGCGACAATATGGTCACGTACTGGGCGTAAATATCGTCCATGATACAAGGCTAAAAACTTAGCCCTAAATGATGGCACGTCAATTTTAATAGGGCATTGAGTTGAGCACGCCTTGCACGCAAGGCACCCTGCCATTGAAGCTTTCACCTCATGGGAAAAATCGTAATCCCCTTGCTTCGCACGCCAAGTATTACGGGTTTTCTCGATTAAGCCTCTTAAAGAAGGCTGGCTCTGGGTAATTCCTTTTTCAAGGTGCTCAGGGGTAACTCCTTGCTCTGCCAATAACCTTAACCACTCACGTACTAGCGTTGCACGGCCTTTCGGTGAATGAACCCGTTGGCCACTAATCTTCATTGATGGGCACATTGGGCTCTTAACATCAAAATTAAAACATAGCCCATTACCATTACATTCCATTGCACCACGGAATTCTTGGCGCATCTGGATTGGAATTTGCCTATCAAAAGTACCTCGTTTGATATCATCGACCTGTTTCATTGGCGCATCAAGGCCAGCAGGAGGACATATTTTACCCGGGTTTAGGCGGTTATCAGGGTCAAATGCTGCTTTAATATTACGCAATTCACCATATAACACTTCACCAAAGAACTCAGGGCTGTATTGAGCGCGGAACCCCTTACCATGTTCCCCCCACAGCAAACCGCCATATTTAGCCGTTAATGCAACAATTTCATCAGAAATTTGTTTCATCAATACTTCTTGCTGTGGATCACACATATCAAGCGCAGGACGAACGTGTAATACCCCCGCGTCGACGTGGCCAAACATACCATAATTCAATTTATGGCTATCCAGTAACGCTCTAAACTCCACAATATAATCGGCAAGGTGCTCAGGAGGAACGCAGGTATCTTCTACAAATGGAATGGGTTTCGCAGCACCTTTACTATTTCCTAATAAACCCACCGCTTTTTTACGCATATTATAAATACGCGTGATATCTTCAAGATCATGACAAGTTTGATAGCCAATTACGCCTGCTTGATTATTCGCCATCAGTTCATCTAAACGTTGGCATAAGCTTTGGGTTAATTGATTGATTTCAACTTCATCATCACCACTAAATTCAACGATATTTAACCCTAGCATTTCTTTATTAGGAACATCGGTAATCAACGACTTAACGGAATGCCAAACAATATCTTCACGGGCTAAATTCAATACTTTGGAGTCAACGGTTTCTACCGATAAGGCTTGAGCCTCAACCATAAAGGGAGCATTACGCAAAGCAGACTCAAAAGAATCATACTTAACATTAACCAATCTACGAACCTTCGGTAGTGGTGTGATATCCAGCGTTGCTTCCGTGATAAACGCTAAAGACCCCTCTGAGCCCGTCAAGATGCGAGTTAAGTCGAACTCAGTTAACTCATCATTGAATACATGGCGTAAATCATAGCCAGTTAAAAACCGGTTTAATTTTGGAAACTTTTCTTCAATCAAAGGACGCTGTTCCAAACAACGCTCTAAGACTGTTTTATAGATACGCCCAATGGTAGAATCTTCCGACGCAATCGTTTGGGCGAGAGCAATAGGCATAGCTCGGGTTTCTAGGCATTCGCCCCCTAATACTATCGCTTTAACACCTAATACGTGGTCAGAGGTTTTCCCATAAACTAACGAACCTTGACCAGATGCATCGGTATTAATCATCCCACCTAGCGTCGCTCGGTTACTGGTTGATAACTCAGGCGAAAAGAAATAGCCATAGGGTTTTAAAAATTGATTCAGTTGGTCTTTAATCACCCCAGCTTCAACTTTTACCCAGCCTTCTTCTGGATTTATTTCCAAAATCCGATTCATATAGCGAGACATATCGACGACAATCCCTTCTGTTAAGGATTGACCGTTTGTCCCCGTACCGCCACCTCTAGGTGTAAAACTAAGCTCACGGAATTTAATTTTTCCTGCAACGCGCGTGATAATTTGCACATCCGCACTAGAGCGAGGAAAAACAATGGCTTGGGGTAGCAATTGATAAATACTGTTGTCTGTCGCCATGGATAAACGTTCAGCGTAGCTGGTACCGTTATCACCAGTAAAACCTTGTTCTTGTAGCTCAAGCAAGAACTCGATGACTAATTGGCTAAGATGAGGTGCTTCTGATATACGCGGGATCATTATTAACGATGACTCTTGTTGTTTGGTGTTCGCATTACTCGTTATGTACTATCTTTATTTTAAGTTGCACAATAGCGTCTAAGGTTTATTACATCTTACGCTCACAGCCTGTAAAGACAGTACAGCCGCTGATGACATTGTCATAATGAACCATATCACAATATTGTTTTTTTTAACCGTGAAAAATAATTACGTTATTTTCACCTAAAAATTTGCCACACAAGCAGAATTTTCATTTGTTAAGGATCGTTCATTAATGGAAAAATCGCAAAAACGTTTGGATCTTCCCAAACTTATTTTTGGCCTACTCTCTATCATTTTAATGATAGCAGCCTGTTTTTGGGTACTAAATCCATTTATTCTTGGTTTTGTTTGGGCAGGAATGATGGTTATCGCGACTTGGCCATTATTACTAAGACTCGAAGCTCGTTTATGGCATAAACGTTGGATTGCCGCTCTCGTGATGGTTCTTCTTATACTATTACTATTCGTAATCCCACTAGGAATTTTAATTGGTAGTATCATTGAAAATAGTGCGCCACTTATTGATTTGGCAAAATCCCCCTCAAGCTTAACGTTACCTGACTTAGAATGGTTAAACACCATCCCAATGGTTGGTGAAAAAATTTATTACGCTTGGCATAGCTTAGTCGCAAGCGGTGGTAATGCCCTTTTAGCCAAAGTTCAACCTTATTTGGGGCAAGCTGCAGGCTGGTTTGCAACACAAGCGATTAGTGCTGGCCGATTTGTTTTTCACTTGATGCTAATGCTGTTATTTAGTGGACTACTATACCTTAAAGGTGAATCAGTCATGTTAGGCATTCGCCACTTTGCTGTTCGCCTTGCAGGGATCCGTGGGGATGCTGCTGTAGTATTAGCCGCTCAATCTATTCGAGCTGTAGCATTAGGTGTCGTTGTCACCGCTTTAATTCAAGCTATCGTTGGTGGAATAGGTTTAGCTCTTTCTGGTATTGGTTATGCTGCCATTCTAACTGTTCTATTATTTATTTGCTGTGTTGCTCAGTTAGGGCCTTTATTAATCATGATCCCATCTGTGTTATGGCTGTTTTGGACAGGTGATACGACTTGGGGAATTATTTTGGCTGTTTGGGCTGCAGTTGTCGCCACTATGGATGGGGTACTTCGCCCATGGCTGATAAAAATGGGTGCTGACTTACCAATGGTACTGATCCTTGTTGGGGTAATTGGCGGGATTTTATCATTCGGTATGATAGGTTTATTTATCGGACCCGTTGTATTAGCTGTTTCATATAGCTTATTAAAAGCTTGGATGAATGAAGTCTCTGTCCCAGATGAGAACTTAGCTGAAACGGAAAAGTTCCTTGAAGAAGAGTTCTTAATTAAGAAATAGTTTTCAATTAATGAGACAGACACGTTAAGCATGTAGTGTCTGTCTCATTAATAATTCCATTGTCATTAATATTTAGAAACAATATTTAACACTCTAACGTTAGTTTTTAGTCTAATTTATGTTAACATAAATCTATTGAAATAATTCTCTTTAAGTAACAACAAGTAAGATTAGTATTGAGAGTGTTCTTAGTGCTTGTATAATATAAATGATTTATTATCTTGTCACTGAATCAAATGAATATCGAAGACCATGCCAACCCCCTTTAGGCTTGGATTCAATCTATGAATTGCTGTGTGTAGTCTTTGCCTGTCAGCCCATGATAGGCTTTTTTTTTATCTTAATTATCAATATGAAAAATCTTCATATAAAATTTCATTTATCATTTAATAAATATTGATTAAAGTCAATTTTCGATACTATTTCTTAAATCACCTACCTCTTTAGCATTATATAACCCTTATTATTAATTAACTCCTTTAAAACTAATTATCATGCGCCAATAAATTACACATTATGTGCGTAATTAGCTATGACAACAATGACTTTATCCTAAATAAGCGTTGCATAGTTATTCAATATAGAAATATAAATAATAGTGTTCACCTATATCTATAATAGGTAATTCTAATTAATAAAAAGGCCGAATGATTTTTCTATCATTCGGCCTTTATTATTAAAACAAAATATGATTATTGATTTTCAGCAATCGATAACCAAGTTTGTACCACAGTATCCGGATTCAAAGATAAACTATCTATACCTTCATCCACTAGCCATTGTGCAAAGTCCTGATGGTCTGAAGGACCTTGACCGCATATACCAACATATTTATTTTGACGTTTCGCAGCTTTAATTGCCATAGACAACATTGCTTTAACTGCATCATTGCGTTCATCAAATAGTTCAGAAACAACGCCAGAGTCCCTATCTAGACCTAACGTTAACTGAGTCATATCATTTGAACCAATAGAGAAACCGTCAAAATGTTCAAGGAATTGGTCAGCCAGCAAAGCATTCGATGGTATTTCACACATCATAATCACTTTTAAGCCGTTCTCACCACGTTTCAGATCATGTTTTGCCAGTTCTGCAACCACAGATTCTGCTTGTGCAACGGTTCTCACAAATGGGATCATCACTTCAACATTGGTGAGCCCCATCGTGTTACGAACACGTTTAACCGCCTCGCATTCCAATGCAAAACATTCACGGAAGCTGTCAGACACATAACGCCCCGCTCCACGGAAACCAAGCATTGGGTTTTCTTCTTCCGGCTCGTAAATATCCCCACCAACTAAGTTGGCATATTCATTGGATTTAAAATCAGATAAACGGACGATAACGCGTTTTGGCCAGAAAGCGGCAGCTAACGTTGAAATACCTTCAGTCAATTTGCCAACATAGAACTCAATAGGATCCTCATAACCTGCCATCATTTCGCGTATTTCTGCTTGTAATTCAGGAGATTGCTTATCGAATTCAAGTAATGCTCTTGGGTGAACACCAATCATACGGTTGATGATAAACTCAAGTCTCGCAAGACCAACACCTTCGTTTGGTAAGCAAGCAAAGTCAAATGCACGGTCAGGGTTACCCACGTTCATCATGATTTTAACATCAAGGTTTGGCATCTCATCCACTGCGGAGCTATGAATTTCAAACGCCAGTTTACCTTCGTACACAAAACCAGTATCACCTTCCGCACATGACACAGTAACTTCCTGACCTTCTTGTAAACGGTCAGTTGCATCACCACAGCCAACAACAGCTGGGATACCTAATTCACGTGCAATAATAGCTGCGTGACAAGTACGTCCACCACGATTAGTAACAATGGCCGCCGCTTTTTTCATGATAGGCTCCCAATCAGGGTCAGTCATGTCAGTCACCAAAACATCACCAGCCTGAATACGATCCATCTCACTTAAATTATGAATAACTTTTACTGTTCCTGCACCAATTCGATGGCCAATAGCACGCCCCTCAACTTGAACTTGTCCTTGTTCATTTAGTTTATAACGCTCCATCACTTGTTGGTTAGAACGTACCGTTTCAGGCCTTGCTTGCACAATGTATAAACGCCCATTGTGGCCATCTTTTGCCCACTCGATATCCATTGGACGACCATAGTGTTTTTCAATCTGCAAAGCTTGGCGAGCCAGCTCTTCGATTTCATGATCGGCTAAAGAGAAACGATTGCGTAATGCTTCTGGCACATCTTCGATTTGTACTTGTTTACCGTGCTCTTTACTATTGGCATAGACCATTTGTAATTTTTTAGAACCAAGTGTACGGCGTACAATCGCAGGACAGTTATTTTTCAATGTTGGTTTATGCACATAGAACTCATCTGGGTTCACAGCACCTTGCACCACCATTTCACCTAAACCATAAGCTGAGGTGATAAATACCACTTGATCAAAACCTGATTCAGTATCAATGGTGAACATAACACCAGCAGAGGCTAAATCAGAACGTACCATTCTTTGAACACCAGCAGAAAGCGCCACACCACGATGGTCATAGCCTTGGTGAACACGATACGAAATCGCACGGTCATTAAATAAAGAAGCGAAAACATGTTTAATCGCAACGAGTACAGCATCAATCCCTTGAACGTTGAGGAATGTTTCCTGCTGCCCTGCAAACGACGCATCAGGCATATCCTCAGCTGTTGCTGATGAACGAACAGCAAATGAAGCGTCAACTTCCCCTTCTGAAAGCTCGGCAAAAGCATCACGAATATCTTGTTCCAACGCCTTCGTCAATGGCGTGTCAATCACCCATTGACGGATCTGAGCACCTGCTACAGCCAGTTGGTTCACATCATCAATATCCGTTTCATCTAGCAGCTTATAAATGCGCTGATTTACACCGCTCTGCTCCAGAAAATCATTAAACGCCTGTGCGGTTGTCGCGAAACCGTTAGGTACGGATACACCCAGATCAGATAAGTTAGTGATCATTTCACCGAGAGAGGCGTTTTTCCCACCGACACGGTCAACATCATTCATCCCTAATTGGTTATACCAAAGTACATTACACGGAGTGAGGCCATTTGTGGACATTGAAAGCGATCCTTTTATAGCAATTTAGTGACAGAGTACAAATCGTAAAAAATCTCATTGGCGAAAACTCGCCTCGTGAAATAGACTAGCACAGACGCCACAAGAAGATGGACAGGTGAATCGTTCCATCAAATAAGAAAAATTTTTTGTTCTAAAAATCAGTCAATAAATGGCTATACTTCCCCCTATAAACTAATTTTTAAACTTTAAACAAAGATAATATCTCTAAGAAACTAGTGATAAATACACAAAAGACAAAAAACGATAAGCAAACTAGGTGCGATGAACAATATGAACAACCAAGTACAAAGAACGGTATTCTTTATTTCCGATGGTACGGCAATCACGGCTGAAACTCTTGGACATGCGGTGCTTTCACAGTTTCCACTTGCGTTCATTTCTTATACCTTACCTTTCGTCACTACTCCTAGACGCGCACAAGAAATCAAACAAAAGATTGATGCTCTATATGAAGAAACTCAACTACGTCCACTAGTCTTCTATTCAATTATTTCTCCTGAAGTCAAAGAAATCATCACGCAAAGTTCAGGTTTTTGCCAAGACATTGTTCAAAGCCTTGTAGCGCCAATTCAAAAAGAAGTAGGGCTAGAACCCGAACCTAAATTGAATCGCACTCATGGTTTATCAATGCAAAACATGAACCAATACGATGCACGCATTGCTGCTATTGAATATACTCTTGCACACGATGATGGAATTTCTTTGCGCAATTTGGACCAAGCGCAAGTCATCCTAATCGGTGTCTCTCGCTGTGGTAAAACGCCTACTAGCTTATATTTAGCCATGCAATTTGGTATCCAAGCCGCAAATTACCCATTTACCGCTGATGATATGGATAACTTGCAATTACCCGTTGCACTTCGCCCTTATACACATAAATTATTTGGTTTAACGATCAGCCCTGAACGTTTAGCGGCTATCCGTGAGGAGCGAAGAGAAAATAGTCGCTACGCATCTATTCGCCAATGCCGTATTGAAATTGCAGAGGTAGAATCTTTATTTAGACAGAATAAAATCAATTACTTAAATACAACCAACTATTCAGTTGAAGAAATTTCAGCCAAGGTTATTGATACCATGGGCTTACAAAGACGGGTATTTTAGTGAATACAAAATAAAAAAATTATTCATTCAATTTACGTTGGAGGTTGAAATTAAGCCATATTCGTTTATTGTGATCTTTATCACTGATATGGCTCACGCCTATTAAAGTTTTGAGAACAAAAATGCAAAAAACTGATGAATTACGTACTGCGAGAGTGGACAGTTTAATCACACCACAAGCTCTCGCTGATGAGTTTCCTATTTCCCAAACTGTCGCAGATAACGTGACAGCGTCACGAAAACGTATTGAACAAATTTTATCGGGTGAAGATCCCCGATTGTTGGTGATTGTTGGCCCATGTTCTATTCATGATATTGATGCTGCAATTGAATATGCAACGAAGCTAAATGTCTTAAGAGAGCGCCATCAAAACCGCTTAGAAATTGTCATGCGTACCTATTTTGAAAAGCCGCGCACGGTTGTTGGCTGGAAAGGCCTAATTTCAGACCCCAACTTAGACAACTCCTGCCAAGTTAATACCGGGATCCGTCTTGCTCGTAAATTGCTAATCGAAGTTAACCAACTCGGTCTTGCCACAGCAACTGAGTTTCTTGATATGGTAACTGGCCAATATATTGCTGACCTCATTAGCTGGGGAGCCATTGGGGCCCGTACGACAGAAAGCCAAATCCACCGCGAAATGGCTTCTGCGCTTTCTTGCCCTGTCGGCTTCAAAAACGGCACTGACGGCAATATTAATATTGCCATTGATGCTATCCGAGCAGCCAAAGCACAGCATATGTTTTTATCTCCCGATAAAAATGGCCAAATGACCATCTACCAAACGAGTGGCAACCCACATGGACATATAATTATGCGTGGAGGAAAACAGCCTAATTATTCAGCTGGTGACTTAGCTGCAGCATGCGATAAACTGCGCAAATTTGAACTTCCTGAGCATTTAGTTGTAGATTTCAGCCATGGTAATTGCCAGAAAATCCATCGTCGCCAACTCGAAGTTGCGCGAGATATCGCAGAGCAAATCAAAGATGGTTCTACCGCTATCAGTGGTGTAATGGCTGAAAGTTTTTTAATCGAAGGGACTCAAAAAGTCACGGCTGACCAGCCTTTAGTCTATGGGCAATCTATTACAGACCCTTGCCTTGGCTGGGATGATACAGAGCAGCTAATTGAAATCCTCGCCCAAGCTGTCGAATCTCGATTCAAGTAATTTTACTACCACTACGCACTTATAGAGCCCTTTAGTTGTTATATACACTAAAGGGTTTTTTATATTAGCCCAAGAAATAACACGCGATAAACAATAAAAAAATAGAATAATTAACTAATAATTTATATTTATATTTTATTTTACGCCAAAAATAACTTGACCACCCCACCACTAACGATAATAATTCTCACTACCAACATGACCATCTGTCAGACACTCTAAAAGTCATTAGCATAAGTCGATGTTAATAAACTACCCCTGACTAAATAGGTCCGTTACGTAAAAACATGTAGCACGCCACCCAGATAGGTTATCCAGGCAGCCAGCGTAATCTTAAATATCAGGAAAGGATTTCCTATGCATTTTAAACTGATGCCTGCATCAATCTCTCATTCCAACCAACATAAAAAATTTCGTTTTTCTACTTTTGCTACGGCATTTGCCATAACGAGTGCTAGCCAGCCTGCTGTCGCCCATCAGGATGTGAAGGATATCATTCAAGTATCGAAACCACGTTTAAACATTGAAGCTATTGCTGTCGCAGAACAAGTTGATGTTATCGATGCTCAATCCCCAGAATTACAATCTTCCAGTACGGCCTTCGACTTACTTAAGGGACAAGCTGGTATTTTTGTCTCTGGTGCAGGAAGTACTTATGGGCAAAGCATTCAAATGCGAGGTTACGATAATCGAGGGGTCAAAATTACTGTTGATAATATTACTCAAGATTTCAATTCTGGCTTATTTGATGCCACTTTAATTGACCCAACACTGATTAAAAAAGTATTTGTCCATAAAGGCTCGGGGTCACTACACCACGGAGGTGGTGCATTAGCTGGAGTCATCGCTTTGAAAACGATAAATGCCAGTGATTTACTCAAACCAGAACAAAAATTAGGCGGGAAATTTACAAATGGCATTAACCGTGATGACCATAGTTATCATGCAGGGGTATCCTTATATGGCCGAACCGAGCAGCTTGACGGCTTATTCAGCTATAGCCAACGTAAAAAACAACTAGAGGATTCTTTCGCTGCCAAGAACCTAAACCATGATGAAAATATAGGGAACTGGATGGCAAAGACGACATGGTTCGCTCATCCAAAATATCAAATAGCACTGCAACTTAAAGATTATCGTAACGATAGCATTACCCAAAAAAAACCGACAGTTGCTGCGGGTATGACTCGATATGGTAATTCACCTCATAAAAGAACAAGCCGTCAATGGGATATCATTGTTAATCAAAAAATTGAATTGAATAATAATGTTAATTGGCAAAGTGAATGGGATACTTACTATTCTGATCTGACTTTAGATCAGCTCGACCTAGTTAAAGTAAAAAACACTTACCAGAAATATGGCACTGAACATCGTAAACAATTTCATTACGGTACCAAGGTTTCTAACCGTTTAAACTTGCCTATATATAAATGGGCTACCCAACAAATTCAAAATGGATTTGACTACACTCGTGAGCAACGAAAATCTAATGAATATGCGAATAGCTATCCACCGACCCAGTTGTCTAATACTTCTATTTGGTTATCTGATGATCTCACTTTGACACATTTGCCTGTAACTTTTTCTGCGGGCACGCGTTTTACCTATTATCAAGCCTCTAGAGATGATTTTGTAAAAAACCAGCACACTAATTGGTCTTCTCGATTTGCAATGAGTATGACACCTACTTATTGGTTAACAATCAATACATCATACTCTGAAGGCTATCGAACACCTCGAATGTCTGAAATTTATAATGATTCTCTCCATTTTAAAAACTTCATGATCAGTTCAGACTTTCTTCCTAACCCAAGTTTAAAGCCCGAGAAAAATAAAACGACAGAATTAGGAGTAAAACTAAGTTTTGATGACACTATTCTTGCTGGCGACACATTACAATTTGGGGTTCAGTATTTTAATACTAAAGCCACTGATCATATTGTTATCCATGGTAAGTTTAAAAACTTATTAGATATGGTTTATCCTAAGACTCTCAGTTATATCAATATTCCCAGAGCATCAATTTATGGAGTTGATAGTTTTATACAATACCAAACACACTGGTTTGACTTAAATATAAACTACAATAAAACTGTCGGTAAAGAGGATGATACTAATTATTCCCTTTCTTCTATCCGTCCAGAAACTCTTACCGTGCGTTTCAATGCACCAATCAGTAGAACAGGCCTTTCTTTAGGCTGGACTAGCCAATTCTCCGCCAGAACGGCTTTCGAAGGTAGTGTAGATTCAGCCTCTAATTCAGTAAAAAACCGTTATAAAAAAGAGATAATTCAATATGCTGGATATAGCACACATGATTTCTATGTGAACTACGAGGCGGATCAATTTATTGATGGACTTAGCTCAACACTCATGTTGAAAAACGCCTTTGATAAAGCCTACGTATCTTCAATGGGTGTACCACAAGAAGGTCGCAATTTTTATTTCAACATAAATTACAACTGGTAGTTAATTAGTGAAAAAGCATGTTATTAACTGATTTTATTAGATTTATTTTGATTAAAATCAAATACATTAGTTGATAACTTTTCACTGTATATTTAGTTTAATTAAGGAAAAACCGTGAATTCGAACCTATATAACGATTATCTACAAGCTAAAAATGATCACCCCAATAAACACTCGCCAGAAATAGCAGCTTTACTGAATGTGTCTGAAGCACAGATTATTCATTGCCGTGTGGGACATGACAATGTTCAACGCCTTACTGGCAAACCTGCTGATATTTTGCAAGACTTAAGCACTATTGGGCAAGCGACGGGGATCACTCGTAATAATCATGCTGTTAGCATTCAGTCAGGTGAATATAGCAACCCAAAATTTAGCAGTCATGGCGGGTTATTCTTAAATCCTAAGGCTCTCGATTTACGTATGTTCTTTGAACAATGGCGTTCTATTTTTGCTCTTACTGAAGAAACATCGACAGGGGCTCGCCACAGTATTCAGTTCTTCGACAAATACGGAGATTCATTACATAAAATCTACTCCACAAATTGCACTAACATGAGTGCTTGGCAAACCATTATTGAGCGTTACAGTACATCCGATAATCCACCTATCCCCCCGAAAGAAACCCTACCATTTTCAGAACAAGAAATCAGTGCAGAACTTGCCTCTCAGCTAGAACAGCAATGGCGTAATATGACCAATGTTCATCAATTCTTTGGCATACTTAAAAAATATAACCTAAATCGCCAACAAGTCTTTCGCGTGATCAGTCGTGAGCTTGCATGGCAAGTCCCAACCACTGCATTATCTGAATTAATTTCTCTTGCTCATAATGCACAAAATGAAGTGATGCTCTTCGTCGGGAACCGAGGATGTGTACAAATTTTCACAGGAAACATCAAAGCAATGTCATCTCTGAGAATTGAACAGAGTCAGACCGATTGGTTAAATATTACGGGTGAAAATCTTAAACTTCATATTATTGAAAATGGTATTTCTGAATGTTGGGTGACGAGAAAACCGACAAAAGATGGTTTTGTGACTAGCTTAGAAGTATTTGATAATCAGAACAATCAAATCATACAAATGTATGGACAACGCACTGAAGGAACACCTGAGCAAATTGAATGGTGTAAACAAATATTGGCTTTGCCACATATCTAATGTGAGGTTACTAACGTGAGATATTGGCTTTTAGTCGCGATCTACCTTGCTATCTTCCCCTCGAATGTAATGTCTAAACGAATTATCACTCTTGGTAGTGATATCACAGAGATTGTATTCGCTCTCAATGCTGGTGAATACGTCATTGCCCGAGATTCAGATAGCCAGTATTCAACACTTGCACGTCATTTACCCAATGTGGGACACATGAAGACACTGAATGCTGAGGATATTTTGTCTACACAACCAACAATAGTGCTAGCCAGTGAGCGAGCAAAGCCATTTAGTGCACTAATACGGGTGCAGAATAACGGTGTACTCGTGGTTAAAGTGACAGGTAAGTTCGCCCTAGAAGCCATTCCCGAAAAAATTAAAACAATCGCTAAAGTTATTGATGAGGTCGCTCTAGGAGAAAAACTAATTGCGTCATATCAACAAGAACTAAGCCAAGTCAATACTGCTACCATTAATAAAAAAGTGTTGTTCATCGTCAATAAAGGTGGTGTGTTACCTTTAGCCGCTGGTTTAAATACGGCAGCGGATAGCTTAATCCGTGCAACAGGAGCCCAAAATGCCATGACAACCTTTCAATATTACCGCCCTTTATCCCCTGAAAGTCTAATCATTAGCCAACCTGACTTGATAATTACTAATGATGAGAGTATTAAATCTCTTGGTGGCAGTGATAGTATCTGGCGATTACCGGGTATTTCTCTAACCCCCGCAGCTAAGAATAAATCTTTACTAATTATTGATGATATTGGAATGCATGGCTTTGGTCTGAGCACACCCAAAATTATGTTGCAAATCCGGCAAGCTTTAGAATCTAGCTAGTATATTCGTGAATACATGCCTCTACAAAGAATGAAAGCTAGCTGTCGCTAGGGCTTGAGGGCTACAGATCAAGCTTTCATGTAAATCAAAAAGGAAACTTTTATTTTCTGTTGAATTAAAAGTTTCTATAGCACGCTGTTATGACACTGACTCCTACCTTTCTCGACAAACAAAGTCAGAACAATTAACTCGGGATTTCCTGTTAATTGTTATAGAAAAGGCACGAAAAACAGCAAAATAATTTTTCAATTGTTTACTTGGTTAATAAAATCGAACAGCTTGAACAATTAATTTGAACATATAACTTCATCGCTAGTTTGGCTCATCTAAAAAGCAATAATTAACATTCAATCCATTGAATAATATAAACTTTAAACATTCAATAGTGTATGTTTAAAATGTTAATTTTATCAACATCTATTGTAGTGATTGTTATTATCACTAAAAAACCGCACGTTTAGCCTATCGATATATCGGAAAAACAGGAAGAATAGACCCTAATTTCGTGAGTTATTATTAGTTATTAATGAACAATAGCCTACTTGAGTAGGAGGTAAACATGTCAGAGAGTGTAGTTAACGATATTGTTAAGTGGCTTGAAAGCCAATTGCAACGCAATGAAGGTATCAAAATCGACACAATAGCCGACAAAAGTGGTTATTCTAAATGGCATTTACAGCGTGTTTTCAAAGAAATGAAAGGATGCACGCTTGGCGAATACGTCCGTAAACGTCGTTTATTAGAAGCGGCTAAATCGTTACGCGAAGGCAACTTACCTATCCTTGATATTGCATTGCAATATGGTTTCAGTTCACAAGCAACATTTACTCGTATCTTCAAAAAACATTTTGATACGACACCAGCAAAATTCCGCCAAACCGGTGAGCTGCCAGAATGCAAGAGCTTTATGACCTGTAGCTGTCATAACTAACATTTTTCAAAACACCCATTCCTATTAGTTGTGTGAATTATTGATGTCTATGTCTGAGCCGACAATGTCGGCTCTTTTTTTAACTCAATTCATGCACTAACCAATTTTCTAAATCAGCAAATTGCTCTTGCAACTGTGGCCATCTATTCGCCATTTCCTTACTTAGTGAACGAATAGTTCCTATTTGATATGTTTTACCTACCAACTGCTCACTCAACCATTCTAAAGGCGATGGGTCTAAACTATCGGTAAAAAACTGGCAGCGCTCCATAACCCCTTTTTCAACATCAAAGTGAAACTCGATCCCTCCCCAAGGGAACCGCGTGTCCGAGTAATGTGAAAATGCAGGAGCTTGTCCAAAATTCCATTCCCAGCTACTTTGTTTAGCAAAAGTTTCTTTGAAATTAGGTAAATCAGGCAATTTTTCAGGTGAAATATATTCCGCGTCTACTATTTCACCAAAATGGTTGAAAAAACTTTTAATGATACCTTCGCAGACTTGTTCGTGACTGATATCCGGAACGAGTTCAGATAGATTTGCAACACGAGAACGCACCGATGTGATACCTTTAGCTTGTAACTTCTTCGGGTCTGGATTCAAGTAATTCGCTAAACGGCTTAAATCCGCATTAATCAACAGGGTACCATGGTGAAAACCTCTGTCTTTTGTTTCTCGATATGCAGAGCCAGAAATTTTTCTTGGGCCATTTTCTGTCTCTAACACCAAATCATTCCGTCCTGATATTTGCGCTTCGATTCCAACTTGCGCTAACCCATCAACAATTATTTGTGTCGAAACGGTTTTATCATATTCAGGTTTCCCTGCCATAAAAGTAAAACAGGTATTACCTAAATCATGAAAAACAGCACCTCCACCACTACTGCGGCGAGCTAAACGGACATTGTCTTCATCCATACGACGTGTATTACATTCTTTCCAAGGATTCTGAGCTCGACCAATAACTACGGTGTCTGCGTTGCGCCATAAAAACATCACACGCTGATCCGCTGACATTTGTCGAAAAATAGTTTCTTCAACCGCAAGGTTAAACCAAGGGTCGTAAGACTCTGAAATAAGTAAACGTAACCTAGACATTAAGCTATCCTTAAAACAAAACTTATTCCTAAGATAGCATAATCACTGAAGAAAATAGTAAATTTAGATGCGCCTTGCCTGCCAAAACACTTTTCGCCAATAAACATTATCCATGGACGAACGGATCACTCCTTTACTGGTAGAGGCATGAATAAAAGTGTTATCGGTGTCATAAATACCGACATGTAAACCATTTTCCCCCGAACCTGTTTTAAAGAAAACTAAGTCCCCGGGCATTAAGTCAGATTTATCAATCCGTGTCCCTAATTGTGTCTGATCTACTGTTGTACGAGGCAATTGAATGGCAAAGCGATCATTAAAAGTACGATATACAAAACCTGAGCAATCCACCCCACTTTGATTCATCCCACCATAGTGATAAGGCGTGCCATACCATTGTTCTAGTTGGTCTTTCAACTGAGCAATTGTCATGATCGGGTCTGATAATTGCGTTTTCAGTGGTGGTGGTGGCGTTCTTTTGACCGACGTTGATGAACAACCAATTAATACTAAGCACAGTAATAATGGTAGGTGTTGTATTTTAATAACCATAAAGCACCCTATTCATCTATCCTATAACAATATCTAATTTATAACATAGTGCGTGAAGAATAAAAAATAATCAACTTAGTAATTACGGTACCTGATTGTTATTGCTCGGTTGTTTGGTTGGTCGGCTAATAAGCCAGACACCTAATAGGATAAAAGCAATCCCAGCGGCTTTTAACCAAGTCGCTGGCTCATTAAACCAAGGTAATAATACTGCCAAAACATAGACAAAAACATAGCTTAGACTAATAAGTGGATATGCCTTATTCAAGGCGATGTATTTCAATGCAAAAAGCCAACACAACATCGATAATGCATAGCACACGAGCCCTAAGAAAATAACCCCTAGGCTGGTTATATTAGCTAGTAACCAGTCCAATTGCAGCCAATGCCAACCAAGTGTGAAAAAGGGGAGTTCAACCACACCGGCTTTTAAGCTCAGTTGAGCAACCGTCACTAATAACGCGCTGCTAATCACCCATAAATAACCTTTATTCATACACTGATACTCATTAGCAAAATACCAAACATAATAGCGGCCACCCCTAGCCAATGGTTAAGCCCTGTTTGTTCTTTATAGATAAATTGGCCAATGAGGGTCACTAATACAAAGTTAATACTTAGCATTGGATAAGCGATACTTAATGGCATGGTTTCTAGCAGTTTTAGCCAAAATAACATGCCAAGACCTAGCATAAAAACCGCCAGCAACAGCCACCTAAGGGCTGATGCTGTTTTATTAGTTTTATCGCTTTGCCAGTTAACTACAGCTTGCTTTTGAGCCACTTGGCCAATGCAAGTCAATAAACTAACCAGAAGTAATAATAATAGTTGAGCAATCATTGTTGGTGATAAACCACTATTGCCATACGCGAATTTTTGATGACTTCATCAGGTTTAGGAATATCTGGTAATTCCTCTTTACGACCTAGTAAGAAAACCACGGTTACTTGCCCTTCTTTACGTGCTTTTTCTAGCCATTGCGCAAATTGATCCGGTTTAACTAACCGATGTTGGCTATCCGGGTAATCTAAGCCATAAGACAGCTCACCACTGCTATTATATAAATAGATGTTTGAATTTTGCGTTTCCCAAGCAAGACCGGCTGCGACCCCTACATTACTCGCCATTAAATAACGACTATTCATTAAAAGGTCATGATTCTGATGAATAAAGTTCTGCGGCAACTTCGAATCAATCGTATTATTTGGTAGAGCACTGCCAATACAAAGACTCACAGCCAGTGAGCAAGATGCAGCCCACAGCCAATATTTGGCATTAAGTACAGTACAGAGGTAACCAATAATGGCCCAAATGGAGAATGCCACCACGCCTAAAACCATTTTTGACCATTCATCAGGTTCATATAACGGTTTTTTAATCACTGTACTGACCACTATCACACCAATGACGGCGGCAATACCCAGCACCACATTAATAATACCATTAACTTTTAATGCTCTCATTGTGCCATTACGTACACAATCCACCCCATACTTTGCCATAAGGAGTGCTAATGGAGCCATAAATGGCAACATATAGGTGGGTAATTTACCCCGAGAGATACTGAAAAAGATCACAGGAACAATAAACCAGCACAATAAGAAAAACATATCAGGGCTAGACTTACGCTCTTTCCAGCCTTTCATTATTGCACCTGGTACTAAACCTGCCCATGGAATAGCCCCAAGAAGAATAATAGGGATGTAATACCAAAATGGTGCGATATGCTGAGCGTCATCAGCCGTAAAGCGTTTAATGTGCTCAACCCAAAAGAAATAATTCCAATAATCAGGCTCTTGCTTCGCTATCGCTAATGCCCATGGCAAGCTAATTATGACCGCAGAAATAATCGCTAAAGGGCCATATTTTAATAATTCAAGAAAACGCCTTTGGTATAAAGTCACGGGAAGCATGACAATGACAGGAATTGCAAGAGCTAAAAAGCCTTTCGTCATAAAAGCCATGCCACACGCTAAACCTAAGCAAAGCCATGCACCTAGCTTAGATTTTACCTCTCGGGCTTTCATTGCCCATAAGCAGCAAAACATACTTGCGGCTATCCATAACGACAACATCGGGTCAAGAACGCTATATGTGCCGATAGAAAAGACAAGAAACATGGAGATATAAATCAGGCTTGCGACGTAAGCAACGTGGTTATTACGCCACATCATTTTTGCCATACGATAAATAAGCAATGCGCTAAGAAGAATACAAAAAACTGAACCAAAACGAACTGCAAAGTT
The DNA here is from genome assembly GCA_029227775.1 of Morpho helenor. NCBI lineage: Eukaryota > Metazoa > Arthropoda > Insecta > Lepidoptera > Nymphalidae > Morpho > Morpho helenor. The sequence goes on along the minus strand of JARGCU010000038.1, from coordinate 184,099 downwards.
AGTTTCACCAAAAATCATTTGGCTAATATTGTTGATCCAATAACCCGCAACTGGTTTTTCAAAGTAACGCACATCCAGCATGTAAGGAACAATCCAGTCCCCTCGCTGTAGCATTTCGCGGCTAATTTCCGCATAACGAGTTTCATCCGGTTGCCAAAGTAAACGGCTATTCAACGGCAACAAATAGGTTAGGATAAAAAAAAGAGCCAGCAGAGAGGCTCCTACTTTGCTCGCTCGGTTATTCAACATAGGTTGCTTATTCCTCTTCTTGGCAGCCTAGCCAGCCTTCACGCCCTGGGAATGGTGCTCTCACCACGCGTCCTTTTGGCAATGAATTTAAATCATCTGGCAGTAATTCACTCAATGTACAGAATTGGATTTCTTCTTGTGCAATTCGTTCCAACAATTGTGAAAATTGTTCCGACTTTGACATCCCTTCAACTTCTGTATGAATAGTATAAACCGGAACGCCTTGATCTTTTTTAATCGCTTGAAGAATATAATCATTAAACGCTTCATCCGTCACCACCGTACCGACGACTTCATCATAAGTTGGCAATGTAACGGGGATTTGCACTGTACCAAGAGAGCCATCTGCCATAATAGGTCTAAATGGATACTTCCCACGGCAATCACTATTATAAACAAAATTAAACGATTGTTTAACTTCTAGTACACGCTCATCACCTCGCCATCCAGCAACTGCGGAACATGTGACACGTTGACCAATAGCCTGTTCTAATGCATCCACACCTAGCTTAACTTGTTCAGTAAGCTGTGGTTTACTCCATTTGGCAACTTTAGCTTGCCAACCTTGATGATCCACGCATGTAGACCGACTTCATGGCCTGCATCTAAGGTTTGTTTCATCAAATAACCTAAATCTTTGGCAATTTTTTTACCCGGCCACGCAGTGCCCGCCAATAAAATATCTAACCCATAAAGGGATGCCGCATTCGACCTGAGCATTTTCCACAGAAATTTAGGACGCAAAAGGCGCCATAAATGGCGCCCCATGTTATCGGGTCCAACACTGAAGAAAAAGCTGGCCTGAATGTTGTGCTCTTTGAGCACTTTGAGTAATTGTGGAACCCCTTTTAACGTACCTTGGTAGGTATCCACATCAATTCTCAAGCCAACTTTTTTCATTAGTCTTTATTACCTAACTCTTCCACAGCGCCTTGCAAGAAGAAATCTAATGTTTCTTCAATGGTATCTTTCATGTCGATGGTAGGAACCCAGTCTAATAAACGACGTGCGTTTTCAACACTTGGTTTACGGTGCTCAACATCTTGATAACCCTGACCATAGTAGCTGCTGCTTTCAATTTCACGGAAACCGGCAAATGGAGGGAATTTTCCACGTTGCGGGTGATTTTCAAAGCTTTCCAGCAACATTTCAGCTAACTCACGAATACTTGCTTCATTAGTTGGGTTACCAATGTTGATGATTTGGCCATCACACTTACCATCTTTGTTTTCGATGATACGGAATAATGCTTCAATACCGTCTTTAATATCTGTAAAGCAGCGTTTTTGTGCACCGCCATCAACCAGTTTAATCGGTGACCCTTCAACTAAGTTCAAGATCAGCTGTTGTAATCGCACGAGAGCTACCAATACGCGCAGAGTTTAAGCTATCTAAACGTGGCCCCATCCAGTTAAATGGACGGAACAAGGTAAATTTCAAACCTTCTTTTGCACCGTATGCCCAAATAACTCGGTCAAGTAACTGTTTAGATACTGAGTAAATCCAACGTTGTTTATTGATTGGACCTACGATCAGGCGTGATTCATCTTCATCAAACTCTTTATCATCACACATACCATAAACTTCAGAAGTAGATGGGAAGATGATGCGCTTGTTGTACTTCACGCAGTAACGTACAACTTTTAAGTTTTCTTCGAAGTCTAATTCGAAAACACGCAGTGGATTACGGGTGTATTCGATTGGTGTAGCAATTGCCACCAGCGGCAGAATAACATCACATTTTTTAATGTGATATTCAATCCACTCAGTATGGATGCTGACATCACCTTCGATAAAGTGGAAACGAGGATTACCAATGAAACGTTCAATTGCAGATGAACCGATATCCATACCATAGATATCATAATTACCATCTTTTAATAGACGCTCAGTTAAATGTTACCAATGAAACCATTCACACCTAAAATGAGAACGCGAGTACGGCGTTTAACTTGTGCGGTTGGTTTTGCTCCAACACGAACGTCAGTAACAATCCCCATTTCATTAGCAAGACGAGTGCCTTGCATGTATAAACCAGTTTCACTTTGACCACTAACAACTTCAATAGCACCTTGACCACAAGCAATACGTAGTGGATCGCTAGAAAGCACGGTACCGCAGCTTTACCTTGGTTGTCATCTAAAACACGCGCGCGCCAAATAACCATTTTACGCGCACCTAAGTAGGTGAATGCACCAGGGTAATGGTTCAGTCACTGCACGGATCAAGCAGTTAATTTCTTTCGCGCTTCTGTTCCAGTCTATTTGACCATCTTCTGCAGTACGGCGGCCAAAGTAGGTTGCTTGGCTCTCGTCCTGAGCAACAGCTTTGTATGTACCCGCTTCGATTAATGGCAGAGTTTTATCTAACAAGACTTCTGCTGCTTCACGCACTTTTGCATGTAACGTTAAACCGGTGTCAGTGTCAGTAATACCACTTTTTCTTGAGCAAGAATGTCACCTGCGTCAGCTTTAGCCACCATTTTGTGCAAAGTGACACCAGTCTCGTTTCGCCTTTTAATAAAGCCCAATTGATAGGCGCACGACCACGATGATTTAGGCAGTAATGAACCATGCAGGTTAAATGCCCCTTTAGGCGCAATTGACAGCAGCTCTTCACTTAACATTTCACGATAGTAGAAAGAGAAAATCACATCAGGTTTCATTCACGAATACGTTCAATCCACAATGGGTGGTTAACGTTTTCAGGAGCGAAAACAGGAAGTTCCATGTCAGCGCTTAAGCGAGCAACTGAAGAGTAAAAGTGGTTTCATTTGGTGAGTCCGTGTGGGTAAACACAGCTTGAATATTAAAACCGCTTTCTCAAGCGCCTTTAGCCCTACGCAGCCAATATCATGATAGGCAAAAACAATAGCTTTCATTAGTCTTCTTCCTGATTTTTGTCGGATTTAAGGTCTGCTCCGACGACTTTTTGAATAAAATAACGAGGTCTCGCGCGTACATCATTGTATATCCTACCAATGTATTCGCCCAATAAACCCATGGCAACAAACTGTGCACCAATAAACATAAAGAGTACTGCAAACAGAGTGAATACGCCATCTGCGGCCCACACCTGCTCCAAAAATCAAACGTAATGCAATCAATAAAACGGCAAGTAAAAAAACCACCCGCTGCGATCACACTACCACCACGCTCAATAAACGCAGTGGAGCGGTAGTCAAACAGGTTAGCAAGTCATACATTAAATTAATCAGCTTCATAAAGCTGTATTTAGAATCACCAAACTCGCGTTCTGCATGCGCTACATCAATTTCAATCGTTCTGCGCGCAAAAGTATTTGCCAAGATTGGGATAAATGTACTTCTTTCATGGCATTGCAACATAGCTTGAATAATATGACGCGATACGCACGTAGCATACAGCCATAGTCACCCATAGAACGCCCTGTTGCTTTAGTGATCATGGCATTGATCATCTTAGACGCTGTTTTACGGAACCATGAGTCTTGACGATTCGCACGGCGAGTCCCTACTACATCATAACCTTGCATTGCCGTTTGGACTAAACGAGGGATTTCCTCTGGTGGATTTTGTAAATCCGCATCCAAAGTAATAACAAGATCGCCATCCGCTTGGTTAAAACCCGCCATAATAGCTGAATGCTGCCCATAGTTACGGTTAAGAATAATAGCAATAACATGGTTATCTGGATTTTCTGCGGCATCCATTAACATCTGTGCTGAACGGTCGCTACTTCCATCATCAACTAAAATTAACTCATAAGTTTGGCTAATTGTTTACATGATTTGATAGTACGTTCCAATAATTGTGGCAAGCTCTGCTCTTCATTATAGACAGGATTACCACTGAGACTTTTTTAATCTCATCACAATTCATCTGCGTATGACACTATTTTGACTCCAAAAGAACTGCTTCTACTGCTTTTACAACCCGCTCAACATCTGCATCTGTCATATCTGGGAATAATGGTAGTGAGCATAACGTTGCACTATTCCATGTTGACTCAGGTAATGTTAGTTCAGGATATTTTTCGCGATAATATTTTTGTGTTATGAGCTGCACGAAAATGTAGCCCAGTACCATATCGTGTCTCTTTCAATTTTTCCATGAAAGTGTCACGATCAATACCACATTGTTTTTTATCTACGCGCACCATAAATAAATGATTTGCGTGCAAATGAGGATAATCAGGCACACTAAGCATCTGTAATGGGGAGTTTTTTAGCAACTCACGATAACGTGCTGTCAGTTCAGCTCGACGCTGGTTTAATTGCTCGACACGAGATAACTGCACAACCGCTATTGGCGGCATGGATATCGGATAAATTGTATTTAAACCCAGGTTCAACAACCTCGGCTTGTGGCTTGCGGCCTTGCATTTGTCTATCAAAAGCATCAACGCCTAAACCATGAAATTTAAGTGTGCGCACACGCTGAGCAAGCTCATCGTCGTCTGTTGCAACTAACCCGCCTTCAGCACAAGTCACATTTTTAATCGCGTGAAATGAGAAAATAGAGGTACCTTTCTCACCAATCCCCTCGTTTTTATATTGTGTACCAACAGCATGTGCAGCATCTTCAATTAAAGCTACACCTGCTTTTTGAGCAATTAAGCGTAACGCATCTAAATCACAAGGCGCCCAGCATAGTGCACTGGAATAATGGCTTTGGTTTTTGCCGTTAACGCTTTTTCCACCGCTTCAGGTTGAATCATCAGTGTATCGCGATCAACATCAATCATGACAGGTGTTTGCACCCAAGCAATTCAATCATGTTAATCGTAGAAACCCATGTTTGTGATGGTGTAATAACTTCATCACCAGGGCCAATACCTAACGCCATTAAGACAACATGCATACCCGCTGTTGCAGACGAAAGTGCAATCGCATGCTTACAGCCATAACGTTTTACAAAAATCTTCTTCTAATTGATGATTCTGTGGGCCTGTTGTTATCCAGCCTGAACGCAGAACTTTTTCAACTGCCTTGACCTCTTCATCACCGATTGCCGGTTTTGAAAATGGTAAGAAATTGCTCATATTGTTTATAGCCTAGTTTTCATTGTGAATAGAATATTCTAGTTAATAGTACTTTAACCGAACCTCAACACCTGCAAACATTTGCGGTATTATCAGGTATAAAAATGCGAGATGAAAACAACTTTTTGATTAATCCGTTAAATTTATAATTTGCCACATTCTATTAGATGTGCTTTGATTTAACTTAATTTCAGACATAAAAATGTCAGATAAATTTTTTTCTGTCATCACACGTTTCTGGTTTTCCTGTTGCGACTAACCTTCCTTGCTTCATCATCCATATATTTGATGCATTTTTATAAGAGTGACTTAGATCATGCCCCACTCATTATAACTGTTCCTAGGCAATGACAAAAATTTTAATCCATTTATCTAATATTGCTTGCTGAACAATATCTAAATTATTCTTGGGGCTCATCAAATAAGATGTATTTTCCGCTAAATTGCTCACCATCCCAGACTTGTAAAAAAGTTGCTGTAATACGCACTCTTTGCCATTCTCCCCCGAAAGTTGATTCAGCGGCTGACTTAATAATAACCCCAACTGAAAATCCGTACAGAGCCTTTCAAAAATATCAGAGGATAATGTCCTGTTAGGCAAAAATAACTCAAGATATTGAAACACTTTTAAGATTGGGATCTGGCTGACAAGCTGTGGAAGATAGGCTCTTTGCGTTGTTAGTTGAGAAGTAGATATTGTTTGAGGTCTGTTCCATTAATCAATATTTACCCTTCTACTGGTAAATAACCACTAAGCGCCTCTAGTAAAGTACTTTTACCTGCACCGTTAGCACCTAATAAATGAATTTGCTCACCAGCAAGAACCTGAGCTGAAAAATTAATTAAGCGTTGGCTCGCACAAATATTCTTGATATCAATAATTGGTTGGTTATTCATCATATTTACCCGCCACTGCTGATGACGAATGAGTAATATAATGAATATCGGTGCCCCCAACGTGGCTGTGAAAACACCAATTGGCACCTCTGCATTTGCTATCAATAAGCGAGATAATAAATCGGCAATTAATAAGCCTAATGCCCCAGCTATGGCACTAGCGGGCAATAATAAGCGGTTATCAGTCAAACCACTTAGCCGTAATATATGAGGGATCACAAGCCCAACAAAGCTAATCGCTCCGCAATAGCAACACTCAGGCCAATTAAAACACCACTAATAATAATTAAATATAAAACGCCATTTATGTATTGAAAATGCCTAGTTGATAAGCTTGCCGCGTTCCTAATGAAATATAATTCAGTATATTTCCTTGGAAGAGCACCCAAATTAAAAACGGTAAACAACCAATAACAAGACCACTTTGGCGCCAATCAACCCCACTAAAACTCCCCATCATCCAATACAGGAGTTGGCGCAAATCCAGATTACTGCTCATATACACCATCCATGTCATACAAGCCCCACTAATCACACCAAGTGCAACCCCAACAAGCAGTTAAACTCGAATTATTCAAATTCTTACGGCGCGCAAAATACAGCAAAATAGAGGTAAACAATAAAGCGCCAATAATAGCGCTACTACTTAATAGCCAATAATGGTGTTACCCCTGATGATAACAAAACCGTAAGCACGACCGCTACGCCCGCACCATTACTGACGCCCAATAAACGGGTTCTGCTAACGAATTTTCAAATAGGGCTTGCATGATAGCCCCTGTGACCAGCTAAAGCAGCTCCGATGACAATAACGGCAATTATGCGTGGTAAACGGATTTGCCAGATAAATAGTTGTGCGGAGTCATCCATCCATTGATTTGGCCATAAATGAATTTCCCCATGCTTAATGCAATCACCGCTGTGACTACTAATAAAATTATTAGCATAATAATTAATCGCATATCAGAGCGAAGCTGATTTTCTTGAAGGTTTATTAAGTGATTATTCATCATATTAATATATTTAAAATGGCGTTGTGGAATTCTCGATTATATCTATTTATGAAAGAAATACGATAACAACTACCTATGATAATTAGAGCTTCGTCAACCACAAAACCCAAGGAACACTATGAGCATTTCAAACTAAGTTAACCATTGAAACTCCCTCACAAATAACTACCCCATTTGCCCAAGAACCTAAGCCGCCTTCATTTTGGCAACAAATAAAAATCGTGTGTAATAAAATATTCGGTTATCCGTTATTTGGCAACAAAACCAAATTTAAGGTATATGAGAACCCAATATATCGTTCAGATAACGTTAAAACTCATAGTATTCAAATTGCCTAAAACTAGTAATAGCGCAGATAATCGTTCAATTAGTATAGACATTGCCTCAAAAACTGAAAACGTGCAAAAAGATCCATTACAATCTACAACCGATAATTCTATATCCTATTGAATTATAATAAAAATAAGGATGAAATTAAGGCTCAGAAAGATATAACTCATGAAGAACGACAAATGCATCATCAGTTCAATGAGCTAGATAAGGCAATCCGACTCCACCCTGAATTTACGTCAACCGAGGGGATTTTCAGACTTTCAGGTAAGAAAGCAGATATGAATAATATCTTTGAACATTTAAATTCAGATAAACCACTTACTCAAGAATTCATTAATAAACATAATATCAGCCTGCCCACCATGACTTTGGCTTATAAAGAATTATTTGGACGGATCATGAACAAGCAAAATTACTCCGCCTATTTCTTAAACAAATCGCCTGACCAAGCCTTAGAGGGTGCTTACCAAAATCAACGTGATGTAAGTGTATTTTTGACAAAAAATGAGAATAAAATTACGCCTGAAAAAGCAGATAAAATTATCGCTAAAACAGTAGATAGAATTAATTTAATAGCGACTACACCAGTTCCATTCAATATGCTTATTTCCCTTTTTGCTGATATTACTAAAAACCCAGCAACAAAAATGAATGCAAATAACCTTGCTATATGCGTAGCTCCGAGGCTATTAACAGAACAATTTAAAACACCTTCGCTAGAAAGTACCCCATTAAATAATAGAATGATTAACTTTATTAAGGCATTGATCCACACTAAATTGCACGCTTGAAATCCCCAAAAAACAAAAGACCGCCTAGGCGGTCTTTTTTCTATATCAATAGATTGATTACTCTTTTGGCGTTGCTTTTTCCACTCGGCTTTTTAATTTTTGGCCTGGACGGAAAGTAACAACACGGCGTGCAGTAATTGGAATATCTTCCCCAGTTTTTGGGTTGCGTCCGGGACGTTGATTTTTATCACGTAAATCAAAGTTACCGAATCCAGATAATTTTACTTGCTCACCGTTTTCTAAGGAAAGGCGAACCTCTTCAAAGAAAGTTTCAACAAGGTCTTTAGCATCACGTTTGCTAACACCCAGTTTTTCAAACAAATTTTCTGACATTTCAGCTTTAGTAAGCGCCATAGGTTTAGTCCCTCAAGGAGGCTTGGAATCGCTGTTTTAACGCAGCAACACACAGATCAACGGTAGCGGTAATCTCTTCTTCTTCCATCGTACGTTGGGTATCTTGGAAGACAAGACTGATAGCTAGGCTCTTATAACCGTCTGCTATCCCTTCACCACAATACACATCAAACAAGTTTATGCCAACTATATGATTTATGCCAACTTTTTTACACTCTGCCAAAACTTCTGCAGCTGCTACATTTTCTGGCACGACCACAGCGATGTCACGGCGGTTCGATGGATAGCGTGAAATCGCCTTAGCTTCAGGGATGACACGTTGTACTATCGCATCACTACGAACCTCAAACACCACCGTACGACCATTTAAATCGAGTTTACGTTCTAATTCTGGATGAACAACACCAATAAAGCCAATGTGTTCATTTTCCAGATAAATCCCAGCACTTTGACCTGGATGCAATGCAGGATGTGCCTCAGATTTAAATGTAATTTGATTTAGTTTCCCAGTCAATTCAAAAACAGCTTCAAGATCACCTTTTAAGTCAAAGAAGTCAACAACTTGTTTATCTAATGACCAATGTTCTTCAAATCTGTTACCTGTAATGACCCCTGCCAACATAGGTTCTTGGCGAATTCCATATTCTGCTTGATTATCAGGAATAAAGCGTAGACCTGTCTCAAATAAACGGATTCTATTTTGTTGACGATTCTGATTATAGACAACGGTACCTAATAAGCCAGTCAACAAAGACAAGCGCATTGCAGACATATCAGCAGAAATTGGGTTAGGTAAAGCTAATGCTTCTTGCTGTGGGTGCAGTAATCCTTGAACTTTAGGATCAACAAAACTGTACGTGATAGCTTCTTGATAACCCCGGTCAACTAACATTGCTTTAATGCGTTTCAGTGGTAAGTTAGCTTCTTTGTGATTAGTCATGATCAAATCAGCACGCAGCGGCACATCAGGGATGCTGTTGTAACCATATACACGTGCCACTTCTTCCACTAAATCTTCTTCGATTTGCATATCGAAACGCCAGCTTGGAGCCACAACATCCCATACGCTAGCAGAAACAGTCACCTTACAACCTAAGCGAGTTAAGATATCAGTAACTAATTCATCTTCAATGAAATGACCAATTAAACGGTCTAATTTTTGACGAGTCAGTTTAATATTTGCCGCTTTCGGTAAATGCTGTTCACTAGTGACATCAATGATCTCACCGACTTCACCACCACAAATTTCAACAATTAATGCGGTAGCACGCTCAATCGCTTTAAACTGCAATTGAGGGTCAACGCCACGTTCGAAACGATGTGAAGCATCCGTGTGCAAACCGTAATTACGTGCACGACCCGTAATCGCTAATGGATCAAAGAACGCACTCTCTAACAAAATATTTTTGGTTTCCGTATTAACACCGGAGTGTTCACCACCAAAAATACCCGCAATGCCCAATGCTTTTGATTCGTCAGCAATCACGAGTGTATCTGACTTCAGTGTTGCTTCACTACCATCGAGCAGAACCAGTTTTTCGCCTTCTTTTGCCATACGAGCAACAATCGCACCGTCTAAACGGTCTAAATCGTAAGCGTGTTGAGGTTGACCCAGCTCTAATAATACATAGTTAGTAATATCCACGACTGCATCAATCGAACGTACGCCACCACGACGTAATTTTTCCTTCATCCACATTGGTGTTGGAGCTGACACGTCAATGTTTTTGATCACGCGGCCTACAAAGCGCGGACAAGCATTTGGAGCTTCAACACGGATTGGGAAAGTATCTTTAGTAGTAACAGGTACTGTATTAATTGCCGGTTCAGATAGATCTAACTTATTGATAACAGCAACATCACGCGCAACACCTAGAATACTTAGACAGTCAGCACGGTTAGGTGTGATGCTAATTTCAATCGCATTATCATCCAGTTTCAGATATTCACGGATATCTGTTCCAATTGCTGCATCTAAAGGTAATTCGATGATCCCGCTATGGTCATCTGAAATACCAAGTTCGGAGTAAGAACACAACATCCCCTCAGAGGGTTCACCACGCAGTTTTGCCGCTTTAATTTTAAAATCACCCGGTAATACTGCGCCTACCGTTGCAACAGCAACTTTAAGGCCTTGACGGCAGTTTGGAGCGCCACAAACGATGTCGAGTAAACGCTCACCACCTACGTTGACTTTTGTAACACGCAGTTTGTCTGCATTTGGGTGCTGGCCACATTCAACAACTTCACCAACAACGACACCGCAGAATTGACCTGCAACACCTTCAACACCATCAACTTCGAGACCCGCCATGGTGATTTGGTCTGATAATGCTTCACTACTGATCGCCGGGTTCACCCATTCGCGTAACCATAGTTCACTGAATTTCATGAGATAGACCCGCCTTATTTAAACTGTTTGAGGAAACGAAGATCATTTTCGAAGAATGCACGTAGGTCAGAAACACCGTAACGCAGCATTGTTAAGCGTTCCATCCCCATACCAAATGCAAAACCTGAATAGACTTCTGGGTCAATACCTACGTTACGTAATACATTTGGGTGTACCATACCGCAGCCTAATACTTCTAACCATTTGCCATTTTTACCCATAACGTCAACTTCTGCTGAAGGTTCTGTAAATGGGAAATATGATGGACGGAAACGCACCTGTACTTCTTCTTCAAAGAAGTTATTCAGGAAATCATGCAATGTGCCTTTTAAATTAGTAAAGCTGATGTCTTTATCAACAATCAAACCTTCTGTTTGATGGAACATTGGTGTATGTGTTTGGTCATAGTCATTACGATATACGCGACCTGGCGCAATAATACGAATAGGTGGTTGCTGACCATTCATTGTACGAATTTGTACCCCAGAAGTTTGGGTACGCAATAAACGTTTTGCATCAAACCAGAAAGTGTCATGATCTGCACGCGCTGGGTGATGAGCGGGGATGTTTAGAGCATCAAAGTTATGGTAGTCATCTTCAATTTCAGGGCCTGTTTCAACAGAGAAACCAAGCTCACCAAAAAATTCTTCAATTCGCTGAATTGTGCGGGTAACTGGATGTAGCCCACCATTTTCCATACGACGCCCAGGCAATGAAACATCCACTTTTTCAGATGCAAGGCGTGCATTAAGAATTTCAGCTTGCATTGCATCTTTGCGGGCGTTCAGTGCATCTTGAACCTGTACTTTGGCTTCATTTATCACAGCCCCTGCAGCTGGACGTTCATCAGCAGGCAGATCACGCAACGTTTTCATCTGTAGTGTGAAGTGGCCGCTTTTGCCTAAAAATTCAACACGCACTGATTCCAACGTAGCAACATCCTGGGCCTGTTCAATGGCTGCTTTTGCCTGTGCAACCAATTCAGCGAGATGTGGCATTGTTTCCCCTTTATGACCACTCGGTCTTTTTGCTAGTTATTCACTATATTTATTAAGCTCCACATTCCATATTGAAATGGATGAGTACTTAACTGATTTTACTGTATTTTATCTTAAACCAGAAACAAAAAAGCCTCCCTGAGGAGGCTTTAGCGTAACTTTTCGTTTTTTATTTCATCTTTACGCGACAAAGCCCCCGAAATTCAGGTGCTAAAGTAAAAAAAGAAACGAAAAATAACGCAATGCATGCTGTAGTTCTCTTAAAAGATACGATACTAAATTATTAACACATATCGTTATAAATGAAAAGAGGAAGTGACCTTCCTCTTTCCAAGCAAACAATTAAGCTAAAGCGCCTTTTGCTTTTTCAACTAAAGCAGTGAATGCTGCTTTATCGAAAACTGCGATGTCTGCTAAGATCTTACGGTCAATTTCAATTGAAGCTTTTTTCAAGCCATTGATGAAACGGCTGTAAGACAGACCGTTCTGACGAGCCGCAGCGTTAATACGCGCGATCCACAGTTGACGGAACTGACGTTTACGTTGACGGCGGTCACGGTAAGCGTATTGACCAGCTTTGATTACCGCCTGAAACGCTACGCGGTAAACACGTGAACGTGCACCATAGTAACCTTTCGCTTGCTTCAGAATTTTTTTGTGACGTGCACGGGCGATTACACCACGTTTTGCGCGAGCCATAAGCTATCTCCTATCGTCTTTATCTTAATTAACTAAATTGTTTACTTATGCGTAAGGCAGGCAAGCTACTACCAGACCCAGATCGCCCTTAGATACCATTCCTTTCGGACGTAAATGGCGTTTACGCTTAGTTGACTTTTTAGTCAGGATATGACGAAGGTTTGCATGCTTACGCTTAAAGCCACCGCCTGCAGTTTTTTTAAAGCGCTTTGCTGCGCCACGTACAGTTTTAATCTTTGGCATTTCTTTTATTTCCAACTTCGCATTGTGATTAACTACGAATTAATTAGGCGAATAACTTTCGCTATTACTTGCAAGGCCTAATTATTTCTTCTTCGGTGCCAGCACCATGATCATCTGACGTCCTTCAATTTTTGAAGGGAATGACTCCACAGACGCCAGTTCATCCAAATCAGCTTTGATGCGGTTAAGCATTTCCAGACCAATTTGTTGGTGAGCCATTTCACGACCACGAAAACGTAGCGTAACTTTAGCTTTGTCACCATCTTCCAGAAAGCGTATCAGGTTGCGTAGTTTGACCTGATAATCACCTTCATCTGTACCAGGGCGGAATTTAATTTCCTTCACCTGAACAACTTTTTGTTTCTTTTTCTGCTCTTTTTGAGACTTGCTCTTCTCATAAAGGAATTTGCCGTAATCCATGATACGACAAACTGGCGGTTCAGCATTTGGACTGATTTCAACAAGGTCTACACCCGCTTCTTCAGCTTTTTCAAGCGCTTCACGTGCGCTCATAATGCCTAACTGTTCACCGTCTAAACCGGTTAAACGAACTTCAGGAACACGAATTTCATCGTTAATACGATTTGGACGTGTTGTTGGGATTCTTTTTCCGCCTTTAATACTTCATTCCTCCAACTGGATAAAGAGATTTGCATACTCTCTCAAGCAGTACACCCGTCATTCATTATTTGATACCTGACGTGTGTACGATATTCTTTGCTTGCCAAGCTTAGTGATAAGTTGACAAAGCGATTCGACCGCGGATTTTAATGCTTATTGCCGGATTACTCAAGTAAATCTTGAAATAAATCGTACTAAAGTGTTTGAAAACTTAGCTTTTGAGTGAATTATTTCTGTTAATCAGCTTATTTATATTCTTTTATTATCCGTATATTAATTGCATACGTACTATTTTCGCACGGACAATTAACAAGCGGAACAAAAACGACAATTACCCATATAATAGGCAATTCAAGCTAAGCAGCGCCCAAATGAGCGCTGCTTAATTTAACCAATACTGGCTTAATTATTTTTTCTTTGGTGCCAATACCATGATCATCTGACGACCTTCAATTCTTGAAGGGAATGATTCCACTGACGCCAGTTCATCCAGATCAGTTTTAATGCGGTTAAGCACTTCAAGACCAATCTGTTGGTGAGCCATTTCACGACCACGAAAACGCAGCGTAACTTTAGCCTTGTCACCATCTTCCAAAAAGCGAATGAGACTGCGCAATTTCACTTGGTAGTCACCTTCGTCTGTTCCTGGACGGAATTTAATTTCCTTCACTTGAACAACTTTTTGTTTTTTCTTCTGCTCTTTTTGAGATTTACTCTTCTCATAAAGATACTTACCGTAGTCCATAATACGACAAACTGGTGGCTCTGCATTTGGGCTGATTTCGACGAGGTCGACACCAGCTTCTTCTGCTTTAAAGAGTGCTTCACGCACGCTCATAACACCGAGTTGCTCACCGTCTAGACCAGTGACACGGATTTCTGTAGCACGGATTTCTTCGTTAATACGATTCGGGCGTGCTGTTGGGAGTTTTTTTCCGCCTTTAATACCTTATTCCTCCATCTGATTCAGTTGACGACTGCGGATCTCTTCAAGCAGTTTAGTCATGAATTCGTTGACATCAACGCTGCCTAGGTCTTTACCACGACGGGTACGCACAGCAACTTTACCTGATTCAACTTCTTTATCACCACATACTAGCATGTAAGGGACGCGACGCAGGGTGTGTTCACGGATCTTAAAGCCGATTTTCTCGTTACGTAAGTCCGCTTTCGCACGAATGCCAACACTTTGCAGCTTGCTTACTAATTCTTGAACATAATCTGCTTGACTGTCAGTAATGTTCATTACAACCACTTGTTGTGGCGCTAACCATGTTGGGAAAAAGCCTGCATACTCTTCTGTTAAAATACCGATAAAGCGCTCTAGTGAACCTAGCACCGCACGGTGGATCATAACAGGGACGATGCGTTCGTTATTTTCGCCCACATAGGAAGCTGTTAAACGGCCCGGTAAGAAGAAGTCTAACTGTACAGTACCGCATTGCCATGCACGGTCAAGGCAGTCATACAGTGTAAATTCAATTTTCGGGCCATAGAATGCGCCTTCGCCTGGTTGGTATTCAAATTCAATACCTTTTGATTTCAGTGCGTTAGCTAAGTCTTCTTCCGCCCTATCCCACATATCGTCAGTACCGATACGTTTTTCAGGACGAGTTGATAGTTTTACAACAATTTTTTCGAAACCGAAAGTTGCATAAACATCATAAATCATTTCAATACAGCTGGTTACTTCACTTAAGATTTGCTCTTCTGTACAGAAGATGTGTGCATCATCCTGAGTAAAGCCACGCACACGCATTAAGCCGTGCAATGCACCTGACGGCTCATTACGGTGACAGCTACCAAACTCTGCCATACGCAATGGTAAGTCACGGTATGATTTCAAGCCTTGGTTGAAAATCTGTACGTGACCTGGACAGTTCATTGGTTTGACACAATATTCACGGTTTTCAGAAGAAGTCGTGAACATAGCATCTTTGTAGTTATCCCAGTGGCCTGTTTTTTCCCACAGTACGCGGTCCATCATGAATGGGCCTTTAACTTCTTGATAGTTGTAGGCTTTCAATTTAGTACGTACAAAGGTTTCCAGTTCACGGAAAATTGTCCAACCGTCATTATGCCAGAACGCCATACCCGGTGCTTCTTCTTGCATATGGTATAAATCTAATTGTTTACCAATTTTACGATGGTCACGTTTGGCTGCTTCTTCTAAACGCAATAAATAGGCCGCTAGCTGTTTTTTATCAGCCCATGCTGTGCCGTAAATACGTTGCAGCATTTTATTGTCGCTGTTACCACGCCAGTACGCACCCGCGATTTTTTGCAATTTAAAATGATGACAAAAACGCATATTTGGCACGTGAGGGCCACGACACATATCAACATATTCTTCGTGATGATATAAACCTGGGCGATCATCTTGGCTAATGTTTTGATCCAAGATTTCAACTTTATAGTCTTCGCCACGGGAAACGAAAGTTTCACGAGCTTCGCTCCAAGAAACACGTTTTTTCACCACGTCATAATCTGTTTTGGCAAGCTCAAGCATACGCTTTTCAAGCTTTTCCAAGTCTTCCTGCGTCAACGCATGGTCTAAATCAACATCATAGTAAAAACCATTGTCGATAGTTGGACCGATAGCCATTTTAGTGTTTGGCCATAACTGTTTGATGGCATGACCTAACAAGTGAGCACAAGAGTGACGAATAATTTCGAGACCGTCTTCATCTTTACTCGTAATAATCGATACATTTGCATCATGTTCAATCATTTCACATGCATCGACACGTTCGCCATTGATGCGACCCGCGATACACGCTTTTGCTAGACCCGCACCAATATCGCGAGCAACATCCATCACAGAAACAGGATGGTCAAACTGACGCTGACTTCCATCAGGAAGAGTAATAACAGGCATTAAAAAATCCTTATCAGCAGTGGTGACCCACACGCCAGATCACTTGCTTGATTATTCCAAAGTTTATAAATCAATACGTTGCTAACGATTTCTCACTTCACTATGCAAGATATGTACACAAATATGGGCAGCTTTAGCTGCATAATTTGCTACATCGTTAGTAACTCAACTGTCAATGATAACACAGACATATTTTATGGCGATAGCGTAAAGCCGTTTATTGTTCGCCTTCATATGAAAAATCAACGCCTTCCCGATTAAATGGCGAATAAGCTATCTAATGCAGGAAATAGTTTCTCTTTTTTTACGAATGAAAGCCGATACCAATGCGATCCACTGGGTGCGATTAATTCTTCAGTAATAGCCTTATTTTGTTTAATCGCAATATAATTTTTAATGGTATTCCATAATGAATTCAAAACATAGGTTATAGAAATTAAAGCTAGTACCTGCACATAAATATTATCTACAAAATAGATTTGCTGCAGAATATAAACACAAAAAAACGCTTGAATAATTGCCTTTAAAATAAGTGCTTTACTAAAAAATGACTGGCCGTGTTGCAAAATTGCAAAACAAGGATTCGCGAGAGACTGTCTTTTTTCTTCAACTGGAATACCTTGGATATAAACCATCCAGTCAGAGATATCGCTATTTTTTAATATTAATCCCTTTTCTTTCATTGCATGAATTCTAAAAGAAACCACCACAGCCCATGCAACACCAATAGCCAGTAAATAAAAAATAAACCCACTCACTGAGAAAAAGCCAAGAAAAAGGCTAATAACAATCAAACAGGCTAACTTCCCAGAATTAATCCAAAATGGTGCAACTTGATAGTTCATTGAAATCCTTAGTGTGCAAGCTATAAATGACTGTACCATAGCTTAAATGATAAAGCGTCTCATTAACAATGATTATAACCAACGTCGCGTCTGCTTACGATAGTGTTCCCACTCTTGCGTGAATGTTTCTGCCAAAAAGCGTTCCTCTTGTGGAATAGTGTATAAATCGGTCATTAGCCAAAAGACTAAACCCGCCACTAAAAAGTACGAGGAATGCGAAAAAAAGGCGAATGCTAAGCTCATGGAAGTAAATGCTAAATACATTGGATTTCGTGATAACCGATAAGGCCCATTTGTGACTAAATGCGTTGCCTTGACCATAGGATTGGGTGAGGTTTTATGTTTTAAAAAATAATAAAGGCTGCTGGCGACCCAACTCACACTTTCTAATGCCACCAAAATACCTAAAATACCCATCCAACCTGAAAACTGCCAATCTAAATTACCTTGCCTAAAAAGATAATAAACAGCGAGCCCATTGGCAATTAACCAATTTAATAATGGATATTTAAACATGCTCATTACGTTACCTTCAATTTTGGGTGACGTTGTCAGCATATCATAAACTAATGTAGGAATTAGTAAGAAAGGTAGTAGAGAAAGGTCACTCTAGCCCAAAAGCTATTCACTATTATGCCCTAATGAAAAAACGCTTTTTAATCCTTCTAGTTTGCTATATTCCTGCTGGCAAACTAAATTGCGCACATCACTTGGCATTGCATCGATTCGAGATTGAATATTCGCTAATTGCTCGTCTAGGCTATTCATACCTTTAATATCGACAACGTCTTGATTAACTTTTAAGTAGTTAGCAAAACTTTGCAGATTATTTTCTAAGCTATCACAAATATTGTTATTTACTAAACCTTGCGGTAAAACAGAACTAAACGATGCAGGCAATATTTGCGATAGGCTTGGATAAATATTTTGTTTCCATTGCTGAGGAAAAACGATAAGTAACATCGCTATCGCTAAAACTAGCAACATTGATGCCCCAGCTAAGGTTCCTATCAGTTTTTTCATTTTCTACCCTACCTTCACTA
Organism: Morpho helenor; assembly: GCA_029227775.1. Lineage (NCBI taxonomy): Eukaryota > Metazoa > Arthropoda > Insecta > Lepidoptera > Nymphalidae > Morpho > Morpho helenor. The sequence continues at coordinate 165,722 of JARGCU010000038.1, read as the reverse complement.
AACTTATTGGATGTAGGATATACAACTATGCGTAAAGCTATTTTTAAAATTAAAAATCCTTTGTAAAGAAATCCCTGACTCTTTTTAATAAAATTTCATTTCTTCATACGGTTTTTCTTGGCAGCTTTCTAAACGTTGCAATAACCCACCAACATGTAATTCTAACTTGTGGCCATCTGGGTCAAGGAAATAAAATGAATTCCCTTCACTTTTATTTTCTTTCCAGACAATAACATTAGCTTGCATTAACCTATCCACAACGATAGGAAAGTCTTTTGCTGCAACGTTAAGTGCATAATGCGTGTAATCCGTTTTTTCTGGAGAAGAAAACTGGCGGGTTAAATCTAATGATAAACATAACCATAAATTGCCACAGGAAATATAAGCCCCGTTTTTCCAACTTGCATGCAATTTCATACCCAGTAACGACTGGTAAAAGCCAATACTTTTTTCTAAATTCGTTACAGCAAAAGTTAAATGATTGATTCCGTTTAACATATTTTTTTACTCTTTGTTTATCTGCATACTGAATTCTTTTAATGAATTTACATAAATTATCAGTAAATAACATTGCACACGTTATAATCTTTCCATATCGACATTAAGACAACCTGTTAATAGATGCCCTTGACCTTTTTATACCCCATAAAAAGGTTTTTTTTTGCTTACGAAAAATTGAATACTTTTAGCTCAGCAGCTTATCTTTATGTTATTAATGATATTAATTGAGTTATTCACAAACGAATGGGACTGTTATCCACAGTTAATGTGTACAACTTTATCTAACCACTAATAATTTATAATCCGCATAAATTCCTATCTCTTATCATTATTTGCTCATTTTAATAATAAAACAGTAACCCAGTAGAATGTGCTAACATACAGATCTATATGATTTTTCGTTATGATTTTAATTAAGGAAAATTACTTATTCACATACTTTGGGAGCTTGTATAAATACTATGACAAATTTCCTCGAGCTATTTCAAGCTGTCGGCATTGGCCTCGTTTTACTACTTCCGCTTGCTAACCCTTTGACAGCCATAGCAGTCATGCTCAGTATTTCGTCAAACATGACCAAAGAGCAGCGCGATCACCAATCATTTTTAGCCTCTATTTATGTGTTTGCCATCATGACAATTGCTTTTTATGCAGGACAATTGGTGATGACTACGTTTGGAATTTCAATCCCTGGGCTTCGAATTGCAGGTGGATTAATCGTAGCATTTATCGGTTTTGGTATGCTGTTCCCCAGTAATGACGCCAATGATGACTCAACAGCATCAACACTCGATGACCCTAATGTCCCTAAAAAACGCCAAGAATCACCAAGCATTGCCTTTGTTCCTCTTGCGATGCCGAGTACTGCGGGGCCCGGTACGATTGCAATGATCATCAGCTCCACAGCCACATTACAGGGCAATGATATTTTTGCACCTTGGGTATTAAAAGTTGCACCAATACTCACTTTTTTAATTGCGAGTCTCATCGTTTGGATTGGCTTGCGTGGCGCAACGTCGATTATGAGATGGTTAGGAAACAGTGGTATTGATGCAATTGCACGAGTGATGGGTTTTTTGTTGATTTGTATGGGAGTGCAATTTGTTATCAACGGTATTGTTGAAATCGTCGCGCAACTCCCACACTTAATGCAAGAATATCAATAAGATATTGCTAACGCGTTATAGGCGTTTTTAACTTTCCACAAATAGCGTGGGGCTTGTGGAGCTGGGTGTTTCGTCTGTACGTGTTGATAAAATTCTTCTGGAGACAGGCTATTGATCATCGCTATTGCTCGGCCTTTATCATTATCAAAAGTCCGTAAAAGCGCGCCAGCCCCATTCACATAAGCTACAACCGTTGCATAATACAAAGTTTGAGGGTGATTAATGCCCGCGAGGTGCTGTTCCCTTAAAATTCGAATATATGCAGTACCTATATCAATGTTTTTCTGCGGATCTTTTAGGTCGCTAGAGCTTGGCTCACCCGATTTTCCCTGATAACGATAGGCATCACGGCCGGCAGTAGACGCTTTTATTTGCATTAAACCAATCGCATTTGATTTACTCACCACCTCTGGTCGGAAATTAGACTCAACCTCAATGATGGCCCTAATTAGGGTTTCATCAACACTATAGCGAGATGCTGAATCTCGGATAAATTCATCAAAAGGCGTTCGGGGGAATGAAGTATTTTGTGCACTTGTTGTCCCTTGATTACGGTTGTCCAACATGCGCTGCTTTGCAACAGGCCTATCTGGTTCACTGGAACAACCTGCGAGTAACAGTAGCACAAAAGCACTGCTAATTATTTTTTTCACTATCGTATCCTCTGCTACCGAAGCCGATGGAAGAATAACTAATCCTAAGAAAAATAAAATAATTTTTACTTAACTTTTACTTCAGGACGTGTTTTAGTCATACAAAATAACAATTAGAGGCTTGGCCTCATAATAACCATAAATGCTATTCCACAATTTTTATGCTTATTTTCCACAATTGATATTGATAATCATTATCAATTGGGTTATAAAATATAACTGTTATAAACCTTAACAACTATATGCTAAAAAACACTAAACCAATAATGTCAGGGTCAACTTTTATGAAGAAGAATTTATCTCGATTATCTGCGCCTTTATTAACAACTTTGCTTGCATTGACTGCAATCTTGTTTGTTAGCCAGCCCGCATTTGCAAAAAAGTTTAAAGTCGTAACGACGTTTACTATAATTCAAGACATCGCACAAAATGTAGCTGGTGATGCTGCAATTGTCGAGTCCATCACCAAGCCTGGTGCTGAAATTCATGGTTATCAACCAACGCCAAAAGATATTATGAAAGCTTATGATGCTGATTTGATCTTATGGAATGGGATGAATTTAGAGGTTTGGTTCCAGCGTTTCTTTGAAAACCTTAAAAATGTCCCTGCGGTTGTCGTCACCGAAGGAATTGAGCCAATGCCAATTCGTGAAGGTGAGTATAAAGATAATCCAAACCCACACGCTTGGATGTCCCCTGCAAATGCGAAAATTTATATTGAAAACATCCGCCAAGCGCTAGTGAAATATGACCCTGAAAATGCCGAAATCTATAACGCTAACGCCAAAAAATATGCGCAACAAATCGCACAGCTTGATGCGCCACTACGTGAACGCCTAAGCCGTATTCCAGAAAATGAACGTTGGTTAGTTTCAAGTGAAGGTGCCTTTAGCTATTTAACAAAAGACTATGGTTTCAAAGAAGTTTATTTATGGCCAATCAATGCGGAAGAGCAAGGTTCTCCTCAACAGGTAAAAAAAGTTATTGATACAGTCCGTAAATACAATATCCCTGTTGTATTTAGTGAAAGTACGATTTCCGATAAACCGGCTCGCCAAGTGAGTAAAGAAACCGGTGCAAAATATGGTGGCGTATTATATGTTGATTCATTATCAACAGCCGATGGCCCTGTTCCTACCTATATTGATCTGTTAAATACAACTGTAGACACGATAGCGAAAGGATTTTCTCAGTAATATGAATCACTCTAATCAGTTCGAGCACCCAAGTCTTGTCGTTGATGATGCGACAGTGACATATAACAACGGACATACCGCCATCTATGATGCAAGCTTTGCTATTGAAGGTGGTTCCATTTGCGCCCTTGTCGGTGTTAATGGGAGTGGTAAATCGACACTATTTAAAACGATCATGGGGCTAGTCACCCCATCATCTGGCAGTGTGAAATTAAATGGGCAGGCTATCAAAGCCGCCCTTAAAGAAAATGTGATTGCTTATGTACCACAAACTGAAGAGGTTGACTGGAACTTCCCTGTTTTAGTCTCTGATGTTGTGATGATGGGCCGTTACGGTAAGATGGGTTTCTTTCGCATACCTAAGCAAGAAGATAAAGATGCTGTCAAAATGGCCTTAGAGCGTGTTGACCTTGCAGGTCTTGAACACCGTCAAATTGGCGAACTCTCTGGTGGTCAGAAAAAACGGGTATTCTTAGCCCGCGCACTTGCTCAGCAAGGCAAAGTTTTACTCCTTGATGAACCATTTACAGGTGTGGATGTGAAAACAGAGAATGCCATCATCGACCTACTTCGCAGCCTACGCGATGAAGGGCACCTCATTCTTGTTTCAACCCATAACTTAGGAAGTGTGCCTGAGTTTTGTGATCACGTAATTTTAATCAATCGCACGGTGTTAGCCAGTGGCCCAACCGAAACCACGTTTACACAGCGCAATCTACAAAAAGCATTTGGTGGTGTCCTGCGCCACATTAACCTATCAGGTCAAGAGCTCCATGATGACGATGACCCACGTTCTGTAACAGTGATCACCGACGACGAAAGAGCAGCGGTTTTCTATGGTCATGACCATGATGCTCCGGTTCGAAAAAATCAACCTAAGGTTTCCGAATGATTGAAATGCTATTGCAGCCTTTTCAATACGATTTCATGATAAAAGCCATTTGGGTTAGCGCCATAGTTGGCGCTGTCTGTGCATTTTTATCTGCGTATTTGATGTTAAAAGGCTGGTCGTTAATGGGGGATGCCCTCTCCCACTCAGTAGTACCTGGGGTTGCGGGGGCTTATGCACTCGGTTTACCTTATGCTGCTGGTGCCTTCTTCACAGGGATCCTCGCAGCACTTGCCATGACATTAGTTAAGCATTTAACGCGGTTACGGGAAGATGCTGTAATTGGTTTTATTTTTTCTACCTTTTTCGCAGCGGGTTTATTGATTGTTTCATTGAACCCAACATCGGTAAACGTGCAAAGTATTATCTTCGGTAATATTTTGGGGATCGCAGATGCTGATGTTTTACAGGTTGAAATTATTATCGGTGTTTCGTTTCTTGTTTTAATGTGTTTATGGAAAGATTTATTAGCCGTGTTTTTTGATGAAAGCCACGCACGCTCTATCGGTTTGAATCCACTGCGCCTTAAAATTATTTTCTTTACGCTATTAAGTGCTTGTACTGTTGCTGCTTTGCAAACCGTCGGGGCAATTTTAGTCATCGCTATGGTTGTCACGCCTGGGGCAACGGCTTATTTATTGACCGATCAGTTTAAGCGCTTGCTGATTATTTCAGTAGCTATTGGTACCGGAACTAGCGCTGTTGGCGCCTATATCAGCTATTTCCTTAATGGCGCAACAGGCGGGTTAATCGTCACCTTACAAACCATTATCTTCCTGTTGGCATTCTTCTTTGCACCTAAGCACGGCATTTTAGCCTCACGCCGTAAAGCGAAAAAGGAAGTCGCTCGACTGCACCAATCACACCAACAAGGAGCATCTCATGAGTGATTTAATTGACTTATTGATGGCTCCGTTTGCATTCCCTTTTATGCAAAAAGCATTGATTACTGCCATTGTCAGTGGAACTGTGTGTGCTATTTTATCGTGCTTTTTAGTATTAAAAGGCTGGTCACTCATGGGGGATGCAATTTCCCACGCTGTGTTACCTGGGATCATCATTGCGTCTTTATTAGGCATTCCCTTGGCTATTGGTGCGTTTGCCTCTGGTTTATTCTGCGCTGTCGCAACGGGGTATTTAAAAGAAAATAGTCGGATAAAAGAAGATACCGTCATGGGAATTGTGTTTTCTGGGATGTTTGCCATCGGTTTAGTGATGTTCGCTAAAATCGATACAGAGCAACACCTTACACATATTCTTTTTGGTGATATTTTAGGGATAACCGATAGCGAATTTAAACAGATTTTACTGTTTGCCGGTATCACCATAGCAATTATCTTACTGAAACGTAAAGATTTTATGCTGTATTGCTTTGACCCAAACCAAGCCCGTGTGATTGGTCTCCCCGTCAAGCTGATACATTATGGCTTACTGTCTTTACTTGCATTAACCATTGTTGCTTCACTACAAGCTGTTGGGATCATTCTAGTTATTGCCATGCTGATCTCACCCGGGATTATTGCATTTGTCCTCTGTCGCAGCTTCGGGAAAATGCTCATCGTCGCTATTATCGCTTCAGTAACATCTAGCGTGATAGGCACTATTTTAAGTTTCCATATTAATGCCACCACAGGGCCAACGATTGTTGTTACTCAAGCAGTTTATTTCGTGATAGCCCTGCTTTATAGCAAGCTAATACTTGCACGTAAAAGAAGTCGAACTAACCCACAAAGTATGCATACCGCATAATCACTGGGAGATATAACAAAAAAGCTGAATTCATACATAACGAATTCAGCTTTTTTATTTTCAATAACGCCCTAGCTATGCAACAAAATCTTTTTTAGTGACTTAAGCATCTGCATTAATTAGCTATCTGCTACGTGTTTTTAACTGGTTCACCGCAATATTACGACGTTGCTCTTCAGATTGGGTTTCATACACTTTCATTTCCCCACTTCCCGCTGATAACGCCTGCTCAACAACAAGCTCCGCATCCGTCTGAGCAATAATATCTTGTAATTGTTGGTGCTGACTGCACCAAATGGCATCAACATCCTGATCACGCGAATTATCTCGCTCAGCAGAAAAAGCCACTGTACGTGCTTGAAAACGCGCTTGTTTTCCACCCAATTCTAACCCATACCCCGGTGTTGCGGGGTGTGTGACGACCACTTTGCCATCATCCAGCCATGCTTTCACATCGGTATCTTGGACTTGATAACCAAGTTTCCCTAACCCATCTAGTACTGTTTTTCTTTGTGCGGCGGCAACAACCTGTTGTTCTGCTAAACTCACTGCGCTGCCTAGCTTATCAAGCCACGTGGTTAACACTTCTATCGAGCTTGACTGCATGCTTGCTAAAGCACTCGAAATCATGGTTTCATTTTCTTTACTCGCAAAAATAGCCAGTTCATCACAACGTTGCTCAATTTTATCGATAAGCTCGACACGTTGCTGGCTTAACCTCAATTGCTCCGCTAATGTCATGATCAGTGAGTCAGCACGTATATGGCGCTGGCTGCCTTCCTTAAGTTCCTGAACCTTTGCCAGTTGTTGCTCAGCATGTTGGGCCTCGTCAGACGAAGCCACTAGTTTCAACTTTTCAATCATCAATAGGATCTGTTCACATTGCTTAGCAAACGGTGTTTGAGGTAGGCCTGATTGCCAAAATTGCTTCACACCTTCAGATTGTGCTTTTAGCTGACTCAATAATGCCGCTGCCGATGGCGTTAGTGACGTTGATTGTGAGTTCAATAAGGCTAATGCTTTAAAAATTAGTTTATTAGATTGATTTTCATCCTGCTTATTTGCCGAAATTAATTGTGCAAGAAGTTCAACTTCGTTTGGCAGTTTTTCTCGTATCAAGATGATTAATTCAGCTAAATTATGTTCTCTGTGGCTCTTTGTCCGGGCTAATAACGCTTGTTTTTCAAGTTGTTGTTCACGAACTTCCTGTACTTCGTTATTCAATGTCCCAGTAAACTCAACCAATTGGTTATTCAACAAACTTAAATTGCGTGATGATAATGTGGCAAGCTGCACCTCATTTTCCATTAGCTGTTGGTATGCTTGTATAATTTGTGCAATACGTGGTTGATGATATTGGCTACTGATTGCCAATACTTGCCACTGTTTAAATCGACGCTTAACCACCGCAAGTTGGCGGCGGCACTGAATTTCATTCATTTCCTTAACAGTAATGCGATGAACCGATGAACTCATAAGGCACCTTCCTGCGGATCTGGGCTCTCTATTTGAGAGGGGGATGAGGTCAATGAAGCATGAGAAATGGCTTCATGCAGTTGTTGCTGTGCCAAATCCCGATTTTGATACCATTCGATAATCGACACTCGGTAGCGTGCGGGGACCACCCGCGTCAAAATAGCACTGCGCCATAGTTCTCTAGAGCGAGCTGTTTTCAATAGTGGATGTGATGGTATGTCACATTCAATACCGATGAGCAAACGGCCACTGGTTTGCTCCTCAACAATACCATCAAAATGGAATACCCCATTTTGGCTTGTGGTGGTTACCTGCCAGCCACTTTGTCGAATAAAATCCATTACCGAATCAACAAATGCATTTTGCGGGAGCGTTTCGCTACCAACCGCAGATTGCGTGTAGCACATACGATGGAGCAATTTTTCATTTTCTTTTTGCATTAATGGGTTACATGCATTTAGCGCATAGGCCAGATAGCCTTGTAAATAATCCCGTGGAATTTCCGGCTTACGGTAAGTCGCTAATAAATCAGAAATTTCATCTATTGGCATCGATGACATAATCACGACTTGCTGGCGAGCACGAGTGATGGCTACATTTAACCGCCGTTCTCCTCCAGTTTGCCCTAATACCCCAAAGTTACGTCTAAATGTCCCCTGCGCATTGCGACCAAATGTGGTAGAAAACAAAATCACATCACGCTCATCGCCTTGGACATTTTCCACATTTTTCACAAAAAATGACATATCCTCATCATCATGAGTGCGTTGGTTTTCCTGCGTGTACGCCTGAAGAAAGTCTTCATCCTGTGCTGCACGTAATTGAATTATTTGGTTAATCAATGTGGCTTGCTTTTGGTTAAAAGTGACTACCCCCACAGAAGGCCGTTGTTCGACAGGCCGTTGCCACATTGCGGCCAAATGTTCCACAATGGCAATTGCTTCTGCTTCATTGCTTTGGTTAACATAGACACCATTGACTGGAATAAGCTGTAATGGCTTAATTTCATTAACCATTTTTGCTGAAAATTGCGCTGGGATGTTGAGCCTATTTTCATAAAAAGCAAAATTGGAAAAATTGATTAGTTCTCGGTAGGCAGAGCGGTAATGAATATCCAGTGTGTGGATAGGTAATACCGTACGTGCTAGATGTAGCAAATCAGGACAATCACTGATTTGCCGATAATCCCATTGTTCTCCCGCCAGCTCTTGTTGGTCATCATCGTCTTCATCAATGTCATCTTCAACTAATTTACCTGTAAAGAATTTTGAAGGCGGCATTTGTTTTTCATCACCACTGACAATGGCCTGCTTCGCTCTAAATAAGGTCGATAATGCAAATTCAATCGGCATTTGTGAAGCTTCATCATAGATCACGCTGTCAAACATAGCGCCTTCAAGTGGAAGCACTTGGCTCGCCACATCAGGTGTCATCAACCAAACTGGTCGTAGTTGCATCAACCCAATATCACTGGCTTCTCGAATAAACTCCCTTAAACGTCGAGCTCTTGGCCCTGCTAAACGGGTAATTTCTTCCCACTCACGACGGTTTCCTAATGTTTTGATATCAATATTGGCTGTCAGTGCTAATTTATTGAATTGCTGCAATTGTTTTTGGGCATTATCCAATTCGGCAAGATCTAACATTAACTGGTCGTGATTTATACTCAGTGCAGGTAATGTTGCCATCAACTGAGTTTTAGTGAACAGGCAGAAGTAATAGTTAACTGTTTGAATTAATTGATTTCGCCATTGTGTTGTGAAACCGTCTGTGTCAATAAGTTGTTTAATAGCGGGTTTTAATAGCGTTAGGATCCCCCAATGCTGCTCAGAAAAATGCTGCGTATCTTCCCTAAACGATTGGTAATGCAGTATGTTTCCTTTTTGTTGCTCTATCTGCCTCAGTTCAGCCGCATAGGACTCACCGTTTATGATGGCCAATTTGAACCGTGCAAGCGTTTCTGATGAAAAGACATTCTCCACCCCATTTAGTTGGCTTAAGCTTTCTGTTCTTGCTCGTAATTTAGCTATTGCAGCTCTGATTTCATGACATTGATGAGTAAAACCCGTTTTTTGTTGCTGAATAATCGCCTCTAGGTAATGAGCAGGCTCAGGGTACTGAGCTAAAAGCTCTGCCAAATTCGCGACTCGTTTTAATTTCATCACCAATGGTTGCAATGAATTACGCCACTGGTGATTAGATTGAAGCTCAATCCCAAGCTGTTGATATAAAGGCTGTAACTCTTGTGCGAGTATGCGCCACTGCTGCTCAACGGCAATCGAGCTAATTGCTGAAGATAATTTTTCAGTCGTCGGAGCCAAACCACTGGTCGCCATAAATGATTGTAATTGGCTTTGCCGACGATAGTAAAATGGGTTCAAAAAACGTAACCATGAGCCGTGTATCTTTTCTGTCAAAGCGCGCGATAATTGGCCGAGATTGCGATTGTCAATCTCTCGAAATACTGGGAACAATAACGGGTCAGTATTTTCTTCATTAATCGATAACAAGCGCTGATACAATTGCTCAAGTTGACGAATAATTGAATTTCCTGTTTCACTGCTAAATAGTGCTAACCAACAGGAGAGTTCTTGCCATTGTTCGGTCGTTAATTGGTTAAATTGTTCTTCATGCTGTGATAACCATTGCTCATGAGTTGATAAGTGAGTCAACGTAATTTGCTGGTATTGGGTTTGGTAGGCTTTATCACGTTGGATTTCAGTTGCAATCAATCCTGCAATAGATTGATTAAACAATAAATACTGAGGATCATCCGCCGTAAACTGCGCTAAGGCTTTTAGTGGATTATTTTCATAATCTAATTGCCACCATGTGTGCGCATGTAATTTCAAGTCATCCGTTAATTGCTCAATACTATGATAATCAAGTGCTGCTAATAATGGTTTAATTTGCTGTTCATCAATATCAAAATGAGGAAGCGCTTCAAGCTCAATCAGTTGGCTTAATATTTGTTTATAAGAGACTTGAAATTTTTCATCGATATTATTGAGTGAATGGAAATATCTATCTAATTTCTGCTCAAATAGCTGAACACGACTGACAAGATGAATTCTCTCCCCTGACCAATCGCGCTCAACGAGAAGGCTTTTTTGTTGTTCCCAAAGTTGCTCAATTTGTTCCCTCACCGCCAAAATAATGTCACGACCTCTTTGGCTTTGCCTGATATAGAGTGCTCTATCCCCTAGTCCATTGGCTATCAAGCGCTTATAAACCACCTCCAGTGCAGCGGGTTTTTGGCACACCACTAACACAGTTTGCTGGCGCCCTATCGCATCTGCAATTAGGCTTACGATAGTTTGGCTTTTGCCTGTTCCAGGCGGCCCCTCAATCAATAGTCCAGTATTGCCTTGAGCCGCCTGAACAACTTGTTCCTGTGATGGATCAGCCAATGACAGCGCGTATTGGTTAAGTAAATTATTTGGCTGCGTTGCATTTGTGCTGTTGAGCGGTGCGACTTTTAGCATTGTTGCTAAGGCTGTTTGAGAAATAGGTAGTCCAGCAATTTGCTGTAAATCACTACTCATCGCCTGACCAATAAACGAGGTATGGAAAAGTACCGCTGAACAGTAGATTCGAGCACTATTTTCTGCAATCGGTGTAGTGATTGAAGGGAGTGGTATCAGTTCCATGCCTTGTATTGGTAATAAAGGCGAAAGTGTCTCCATCATATCTTCAATGGTTAAACCCGCTTTAGACAATAAATTATCTAATACTGTTTGCCATTCATTAACTGAAGGTATGCCCATAAAGCTTGCTAACGCGGGGTTTAGGCGTATTGCCCCTCTTTCATGGTCAAAACTGAGCTGAATGGGACTATTTTGAGCTAAAGAAGTACGCAACGAAACTGGCCATAAAAACAAAGGCGCTATTCGCGGTTTAACTTGATCGGCTGTGTGTGTAACAATAAGAATGGGAACCAAGGTACATGCCATCAATACCTGTATCCCGTTGATATAGTTGAGTATCTGATTGTAAGATCCGTAATCGGCTATTGACGCCCCGCTGCTGTAATAGCAAATCACTATCAATGGCGAGTGGGCTTTTTTTACGATTCAGCAAATGTTCCAGTAATGCACTCGCAGGACGAACGGGACCTATCCACACTCCATTAAATCAACACGCCCAGTATTTTGCGTTAAACGCATACGTACTAGGTTTCCACGCTGTGTCACCGATGTGAGGTTTTTGTGTAAAAAACCGTAGAACTTCAAGAACATATTTCTGTGATTCAGGCACTTGCCAATGTTCAAATGGAATGGCAAGCAATACAAGAATTTTGTCTAACGGCAAACGACGCGTTAATAAAAAAGTCATCCACCCAACTATCTAATTCAGGGATCCCAATACGTTTAAAATCACTAACTTGGTGGTTAATGAGCTGGTATAGTTCCCCTCTTGGTAACAAAAGCTGGCTTTTAGCTATTTCGTTATCAAAATTGTGGATATCATGTTGCTTAGCTAATTCAAAAGCCTGTTCGACTAATGCACCCAGTGCAACAACTGCCCTATATCCGCACTTAGCAATAAAATATAATCGATTTCTTGCAGATTTTGTCTATCTAATAAGGCTTGTAGGCTTTCGTTATGAGAGTCAGGAAATTGACTATGCAGTAATTCCCAACGAGCAGCTAGCTGACTTGTTGATGTGATCAACAAATACAGTTTTACGCTTTCTTCGTTGATCAAAATGTTCTGTTGTTCAGCACGCTGGCGCACTAAACATTGACGATGATAGAGCTGCACTAACCAATGTTGTGGGGTCTATATTCTGAATATGCTGATTTAGTGGTTCACTAATTAATGCATAGGCAAGTGCTGGCTGTTCTAATAACCATGCGGGCGTAATAATTTCACCACGATAGATAAATGGCATATTCGGGTTTAAGATCTTTAACGCTAAAGTGAGTTTAATATCTTGATTAATTTCACTTTGTTCAGTTCCATCTTGTCGCTTTGAACTATCTAAAAAGCCCTGCAGTTGCTTTAATTGCTCCTGACTATTCTCAAATTTTGCTAGCCATGATGTTAATTCCCCACGCAACAAAAATTGAACCGCATCATCCCAATGTACTTGTTCTCCCGCAGCCATGGCAAAAGCGTCTGGTTGAGAAAATTGATGACCGGCAAACTGGACTTGATGATATTGAGCCTGAGAGCCTATCTCTACAGTTTGTGGAGCTTGGACGGCTTTCCCCTCTAACCATGCAGACACCTGCGGCCATTGCCAACGTAAAAAACGATCTCGGCACAGTAACCCACGTAATAATAATTGTAAGTTAGGTTCTAAATCATCAGGCAGATCAACACCATTGGTCATCACTTGGATTAAGAATGCATTATCATGAACTTGAGCGAAACACTGCCCTTGGGTTAGTTGCTCTAATAAAATAACCCCAAGGCTCCACCAATCTGATGCAGCGCTCACACCACCAGCTAAGGTTTCTGGGCGCTATAACGGGAAATATCTAAGGGGGTCACGATATCAAGGTCAAATTCAGACAAACTCGCAGAGCCATATTCAATCACTACGATATCCAAAGGCTCACGGCTGCGGATCAATAAATTAGCTGGGCACAAATTCCGATGGCGCAAACCATGCTCAGTAAATGCGGCTATCGCTTGCCCCATTTCCTCAACCAATCTTGGGATTTCATAAGACTGCCAAAAGTCCCCTTGTTGAATAAATTGGCTTAGCGAGCCACCTTCCAGTAATTCAGTCACATGCCAAGCACGGTTTTCCCAGCGACCTGTTTCATAAAATTCAGGTACGTGGTCTGTTGGGATCAGTTGAAGCACTTGATAAATCGTAGGATCGGGCTCTTCACCTTTTTGATATAAGGTGAGCACACCACTTTTTTCACTTTCAATATGTGTGACTAAGTAACGCTCCCGCGGGCTATCGGCTTGGTTAATACGTCGCTCAAGCCGCCAATTTCCTATAAGTGGTTGAGATTGTTCCTCAATATTTCTTGGCTCAAAAGCTGCATCTTCCCCACATTCGAGGCAGATAAAATCCCCCTCGTCCATTGGATGCCCGTTCACACAAACTCTTTGATCAATAATTTGGTTATTTTCATCAATATTGAGGATTGAAGCCTCAGTGTTAGCATGATGTTCATCTGTGGGACGCCAACCTGACTCATGAATGCCCTCAAGGGTTAAATCCCAACCACAAAGCTGGTTATCCCCTTGTGGTGTTTTAATTTGCCCAGCACAAAAAATTTCAGTTAACGGCCGCTCTGTTTGGCAATGTGGGCAAAAACGTATCATGGTCATCCATTCATCCAATTAGTTATTTTTTTAGTTGTTGCAAGGATTGGTCTTGCTGTTCAATCAAAGTACGCAGGCGCAGCATGTCATCACGTTCAGGGATCCCAGCTAAAAATAGCCGCCCAGTTTCATCAAACGCTAAGTCCAGCACTTTATCCTCTGGTGTCGTCGAGCGCTGATACGACGTAAATCGGGCTTCCCCTAATGGCGTCAGCATATGTAATTGCTGGTTGTCACTGCCTTTGAGCATTTGGGTTTGCACAAGCTCCACCTTGAATGGTTCACTGATCAAGGCATCAATATAAGGTGCCATTTGTGAAACATGTCCTTCGATGTCATCCCATCGATAACCGCTATAGACCAAAATATCAGCAGCAGTTCGCAGTTTAATTCCACGGACTAATGCAGACAAAGCTTCTGGTTGCTCAAACGGTTCTCCCCCTGAGATCGTGATGCCATCGGCCAATGGTAACCACTCAGTTATTTGTTCCAGTAATTGTTCCACCGTAGTGCTATCGACTTTCACTTGCCATGTATCAGGAGAAAGGCAGCCCTTACAACGTAATGAGCAGCCTTGAAACCAAATGCCAATGCGCTTTCCGGGGCCTAGAGCCATAATTGGAAAATGAATTCGTGAAATACTAATATTCACCACATCAATTACTCATCGCTGCTAGCGTAATTTGCGTGGTTTCCCCCGTGGCAATTTCGACAATTTGATAGGCTGAGTTAGGTGGTAAATCTTGGTCAAAAATAGCCCGAGATAACGGATTAATTAGGTAGCTTTCCAATTGGTTGCGTATACCTCGACCACCATTAGATAAATCAGCTAAGCAATATTGTTTTAGCGTATCGATGGCTTGTGGGGAAATGGTAATAGTCAGCGATTGTTTTTCCAAACCAGAAAGAATGTTTCCCACCATTTGCTCAAATATTTGCCCAGCCACGTCAGGACGAATGAAGTCAAAAACAATAATGTTTTCCCCAATTCGATTGAGCAACTCAGGTCTATTTAGCACTAATTTAAAGTGACGTTCGATTTCACTTTTCACATTGCGTGTCACGGTTTCAAAAGGCTCACTGGGTTGCACATTCGCCACTCGCTCACCATTCGCATCCAAACGGTAAATGCCAAGGTTTGACGTAAAAATGATTAAAGATTCCGAGAAATAAACGCGATCTCCACGGCCAGAGGTCAATACCCCATCATCAATAATTTGTAGAAACTTATCCATCAAATGAGGGTGTGCTTTTTCTATTTCATCAAACAACACTACGCTAAACGGCTTTTCTCGAATGGCATTTGTCAGCTCTCCTCCAGAGTCATATCCCACATAGCCAGGGGGAGCACCAATTAAGCGTTGGTCTGCATGTTCGGCACTAAATTCAGACATATCAAAGCGAATGTAGGCACTTTCATCACCAAATAACAATTGAGTGACCGTTTTCGCTAATTCTGTTTTTCCGACCCCCGTTGGCCCTGCAAGAAATAAAACGCCCCGTGGTCGGCCACCTTTATGCCCCCCCACACCCGTCATTGCACGTTTAATAATGTCCAATAAATGGGTGACAGCGTGCTGCTGCCCTTTAACTCGGCGAGAAATTATCTCTGGTGCGTTGTGTATTTTCTGCTTATTGATTTTTTTCCATGGATCTTCTGTTATTCCCACTTTATAACGCCTTACCGCATCACTGATCCGTCTAACGGGCACATTTTCGATCCGTGCAAGTTGTACTATTGCTGTTAGGTCCAGCAACAGTAACCCTTCTGTTTCATCAATAAAATCATTTACTAGGCTATCTTTATCAGCCTGTTCAATGCCATTAAAATCGACCAATGAAGCCAGCAACATCGGTGTGAGAACCCGACGAACTTGGCTGTCCGGCTTCGCCACAGGAATGGCTCTTACACGTGGATTATTGACCAAGAACCAATCCGGTAAGTCGGTTTCTTTCTCCACAATCCAAAAAATTGAGTTGTAAAACGGTTGGTTATTTTCCCCTGCAGGCCTCGCTTTCGCTTGATGAGAAACCACCAGAGCCCGGGTAAATAGACTGTGTTCAGCAGGGATCAGATTATCACGATGGGAAATCAAACAAGAGGCAAAATCAATACATAATGCTATCGGCTGCTGCTTGTAGTTAATAAATTTTTCCAACAAATGATTTAGCATGTCAATACCACCAGCTGCTTTATCATCCGCCATATGCAAACCTAAGTTTTGCATTAAGGTGGTGCTACCTTGCGAATTTTCTGTTGGGTTAGCAACACACTGAAAACCAAGGAGTGGCGTATAGGTAATCACATAGGCATACCCTGCCTGAAATAAGTTATTAAAGAGTGCTTGATTAAACGGCAAGGGGGTCACTACAGTAGGTGCAATTTCACAGGCTTGTAGGTCACGAACATTGCCAAATAGAACAAACTGGCTTTTCAGTGGGATAAATCGCAATAAGTCTCTTAACCAGCGCGTTTTTGAAAATCCGTGTTCATAGCAGCCCTTAAGTATCAAAGTATTTTTTGCAGTTTACCTGAAATCGCTAGCAAATGGCGTCTAATCTTGAACTCACACTAAATTATCTGAACATTCTCATTTAGATAGAAATAGGCTAAATTTAAAGCAGGTAAGCTTTATGTTTATTTGCCTGATAATTGTTCGGCAATTTCGTGATAGCCTCTTCTTTTTAAACAATTATCACTGTTAATTCCTAAACTGTCGCTATAGTATTGTGTTAATGAAGACCAAAGCAGAGCGAGGTGAGTCATGTGGCAAGCAATGTGTCGTTTATTAAGTGAACACTTAGGTGAAGCAGAGCTACGTAACAAAGTCATTCTCTCTGGTGGCGATATTCACCATACGTTAAGAATTGACTATGGCGAACATACTGTGTTCATTAAGCAAAATCGGCGTGAGTTTTTACCTTTGTTCAAACAAGAAGCTGAACAACTTGAAATGCTCGCCAAAAGCCAGACCATAACGGTACCTAAGGTGTATGGTGTTGGCAGTAATAAGCACCACAGTTTCCTACTCCTCGAATATTTTCCTCTCAAACCCTTTGATAGTACCAATGCTTGGCACTTTGGTCAGCAGTTAGCGCGTTTGCACCAATGGGAAGAGCAGCCCAGTTATGGGTTCGATTTTGATACCATGCTCAGCACGATTGTTCAGCCTAATGGTTGGGAAAAGCGCTGGAGTTCATTCTTTGCAGAAAAGCGTATTGGCTTACAATTACAACTGGCCTCAGAAAAGGGGATGGTTTTTGCGGATATTCAACAAGTTGTTGATATTGTTAAACACAAACTAGCAGGGCATCAGCCGCAACCCTCTTTATTACATGGTGATTTATGGCCTGCAAATTGTGCTATCACGCATCAAGTTGATGGGGTGTTGTATGATCCTGCTTGCTATTGGGGCGATAGGGAATGTGATATCGCCATGTTGCCGCTGTATAAAAAATTACCCATACAGATTATTGATGGCTATCAAAGTGTTTGGCCCTTGCCAAATGGCTTTTTAGATAGGCAACCAATATACCAACTTTATTATTTACTTAACCAAGCTCATATCTTTGGTAATGAGCAAAGTTATCAGCTAGCTCGCACTATAATTGATAACCTACTCAATGAGTAATAAGTGTCTGCTTTTTTAATCTTAAGTACGACGCATATTTAATTTTCTAAATAATTTGCGCTATGAGTAGACCGTCAGTGCAGATATCTCGGGGAGCATACATGAGTATGTGACCCGAGCAGCTAAAGACATCCAACTCTCTCATAACGCGAAGTATAATAAAATTCGAATATTACCAATTAAGAAAACGTAGCAAGAAATACAACGCTACACCCAATACAATTGGCCAAAAATAAAGCAGGAAAAATTGCGTGAAAATAGTGTGCCGAGGAATAGTTACCTTGGCTTCGAGTTCTTCTTTCGAAACATCCACCCCTTTTGCTTTTTCTATGATCACATGGTCTTCTAAACTTTCGCGGATAAATTTAATTTGTCGGTACATCCGCAGACCAGACGCGCTCAACGCTAACCCAACAAAAATAAATATAAATATGATAATAAAGCTGATGTTACTACCAGAAAACCCATTAGCCACTTGAGGCACAGGCGAATTATTCCAAAAAAAGTTTAAAAAAGGCGTAGTTTGGCGAGTCATTTCAGCCATTAATTTAATAAAATCGTTAGCGACCGCATTAATCCCCTCACCTGCGAGTCCTTTCATACCAGCGAGTTTAATTAAAGACGCTAGCGTCGAAATTAATGCCACCAGAAAAACAACCCACCCAAGAATACGTTTGCCGATCGCGACATAATTGGCATTGTGGTAATTCATTACTGCTTTTCCTCAGAGTTATTATTCTTAAAAATTTTCATGGCTAATAATAGCTGAAATAATCAAACGTCTCCAAATTTCAATTCATTATTGATAGTAATAATCCGACTTTCAGAATATTCAACCTGCTAACATTATGGATTAAATGTGCCTTTTCACCGCTTTTTCCCCATAATACCTTTCTATCACACAATAAGTGCGGCAATACTGATTTCAATTAATACGAATATTTATCGTTTACTGATATCATAGTTAACTCGTTAATTGATACGACATGAATGGAGTTTTAACATGTACCATAACCTTCCCATCCAATCCGTCATTTTTGATATGGATGGTTTGCTGATCGACTCGGAACCATTCTGGGCACAGGCTGAGCTTGAAGTTTTTTCACAATTAGGTGTCGATATTTCAATTGCAGATACCCTGCCTGATACTCTGGGTTTACGTATTGACCATGTGGTTGAGCTTTGGTACCACGCTTCCCCTTGGCAAGGATGCAGTCAAGAAGAAGCCAAGCAACGTATTATTGACCGCGTCGTTGGTTTAGTTGAAGAAACTCGCCCAATTTTACCGGGCGTGCAACATGCCATGGAACTGTGCCGTTCGATGGATTTAAAAATTGCGCTCGCCTCAGCATCTCCTTTATACATGTTAGAGAAAGTCTTAAAGCTATTAGATATCCGCGATTATTTTTCTGCGGTCATTTCTGCGGCAGATTTACCTCTGAGTAAGCCTCACCCAGAGGTGTACCTTAAAGCCGCTGCTGAGCTATCAACCAAGCCTATCAACTGTGCTTCACTTGAAGATTCGTTTAATGGCATGATTTCAGCTAAAGCTGCAAGAATGCGTTCAATTGTCGTACCTGATCGTCAACACTTTAACGACCCTCGTTTTGGTTTAGCGGATATTAAACTGGCTTCACTGAATGAATTAACCGCCGAACATTTACGCTAATTATATTATTAGTGTTCAATAAGTGTTCCCCCTATCTGACTTAGGTAGGGGAATTGAACAAAAATATAAAATCCTTTCCTTATTTGCTAATAAATAAGAGTTTTTTTACCTTTTTCCCTCTATCATATTCTTTTTAAACGCTTTATACTGCCAATCAACTGTATAGATAAACAGATGGTATTTTATCCACCATGACAGCTGAAGGGCATCTGCTTTTTTCCGTCGCTTCTTTAATAACGGCTCACAAACTTCAACTCACCCCTGAGCTTGCTCAAAGTGATTGGCTGCATATGGTTCCGGGCGTATTATTGGGTGCATTATTGCCCGATATCGACCACCCTTCTTCTATTCCAGGTCGGTTGCTACGTATTTTCTCTCTACCAATATCTAAACTATGTGGTCATCGCGGGTTTACCCATAGCTTACTTGCATGGTTGATATTGATGATTTCTTGTTATCAATGGATACCTGTGGAATGGGGCATCCCAAGCGACCTCATTCAAGCTTTTTTATTAGGTTATATTAGCCATATTATCGCCGATATACTGACACCTTCAGGGGTTCCACTTCTATGGCCATTACCTCAACGCTTCTGTTTTCCCGTCATTCGCGGTAAAAACAGTAAACGGGCGGAGCGGTTTATAGCGGTTATTTTGACAGTTTGTGCCTGTTTTTTACCTGCCGGTTACCAACTTGATTTTTATAGTCAATTTGAAAACACTATAAAATATATTCATTATCAAATAGATACGCGATTTCCTATCTAAATACGAGTTTTGTAATATAATGTAAGTATGAATAATACTATCTTATTACTATTTAATATAAGAAATGTGTTTTTTCTATTGATAACATATAACCAGTTGTTTGAAGCAACTAAATCCTTATAACCTTTAAGGATTAAAGGGCAAGTAACATACCTTATAAAAATATGATTTGGAGTTCGGAATGAATATTCCTCTAATTATTAATGTGCTCGGCTTTGTAGCACTGCTAATACTGTTGGCAAAACTGGGGGCTAAAGGCTGGAGCCTATCTAAGAAAGTCTTAGTTGGTCTGGTTTTCGGTGTCGCTTATGGAGTTGTGTTGCACCTAGCTTATGGCAGTGGCCATCAAACGGTTAAAGACTCCATTTTATGGTTTAATATTGTCGGTAATGGTTATGTTCAACTATTACAAATGGTGATCATGCCATTAGTATTCGCCTCAATTTTAAGCGCGGTAGCAAGACTGCATAAAGCGTCTTCACTGGGTAAAATCAGCTTTTTAACTATTGGTACCTTACTGTTTACCACGGCTATCGCTGCACTTGTGGGTATTTTAATTGCCAATTTGTTTGGTTTAACGGCAGAAGGCCTTGTTCAAGGACAATCAGAAACTGCACGTCTCTCTGCAATTGAAAGCAACTATATTGGTAAAGTCGCTGATTTAACGGTTCCACAGTTAATTCTCTCCTTTATTCCAAAAAATCCTTTTGCCGATTTAACAGGGGCAAACCCAACTTCGATTATCAGCGTGGTTATTTTTGCGGCATTTTTAGGGGTGGCAGCGTTACAACTGTTTAAAGATGACAAAGAACGTGGTGAAAAAGCGTTAGCTGCCATTGATGTGTTGCAAGCATGGGCAATGAAATTAGTTCGCTTAGTCATGCGACTAACACCCTACGGTGTAATGGCATTAATGATTAAAGTTGTCGCCAGCTCAAACCTTCATGATATCATTAACTTAGGTACTTTTGTTGTCGCATCCTATGTTGCTTTAGCAATTATGTTTGTTGTTCATGGCATTTTGGTCGCAACGACAGGTTTAAACCCTATTAAATTCTTTAAGAAGGCGGGTCCTGTATTAACTTTTGCATTTACTAGCCGTTCGAGTGCCGCAAGCATCCCTCTGAACATTGAAACACAAACACGTCGTTTCGGTATTCCAGAATCTATTGCTAGCTTCTCTGCCTCTTTTGGCGCGACGATTGGCCAAAATGGTTGTGCGGGTATCTACCCTGCTATGTTAGCGGTTATGGTGGCACCAACTATGGGGATTAACCCGTTTGATCCACTGTGGATTGCAACGTTAGTCGGTATCGTTACTGTCAGCTCTGCGGGTGTCGCTGGAGTTGGTGGTGGTGCAACATTCGCTGCATTAATTGTATTACCTGCGATGGGCTTGCCAGTTACCTTGGTCGCACTGTTAATTTCGGTTGAGCCATTAATTGATATGGGCCGTACTGCACTCAATGTCAGCGGTTCAATGACCGCAGGTACAGTAACCAGCCAGTTGATGGGTGAAACAGATAAAACAGTATTTAATCAAGATGATGATGCTGAATTAAAACATGTTTAATAAGTAAATTGTAGCCTATACAAGAAACCTGCTTCGGCAGGTTTTTTTATCACTGTAAGTCGCCGATTAGATTTAGTTAGTTAATCCATGGCAAAAAACAGACTTTTGTACTGAAAAGTATTGCCAAATATCTTGCTGACGTCAGATAATAAAGGCGTTAGATAATACACTGATAAATTTACAAAAATTAGAATCACCATTTAGTTTCCTTAATGTACAGATGAATAATGTAGCTATAAAATCTAAAAGTAGGAAACCTGATGGCAAATAAGGTTGTAAGGGAATTTGTTTAAACGACTCAATTAGCTACTGATGGAAAACTGAATCTAAATAATTGTCGTAGGTGAAGCCGCATATATAGCGACATTGCCACACTATATAAGTTTATATATTCACATTACAGTCATCGGATTCTTCAGTTGTTTCATCAACTATTTGTTCAAAAAAACAACTTGTACTTATGTTAAGAATTTTTAGCATTGATACCAACGTATCAATATCAATTTTATTAATACCTCGTTCATAACGATACAATTGTTGCTCACTTTTACAACCACTCAATCTTGCAAACTTACTAGTGGTATATCCTGCATCAAGTCTTAATGTTTTAATTTTCTGTCCTATTAATGCTGAAACAGTATTTCCAGTATTCATACAAAGACTCCATTCAAAATAGTCAAAATCAATAAACTTACTGCTTTTAATGTATCTACTATCAGTTAATAGTATAGCCATCATTTATTATTCATCCATAAATGATAGTTATATTTTGACATTTTTCATTTTGCATTGTTATTTTATTGACTTTTCTAGTATTACTTACTATTTATAAATAATATCTTTTACTTCTATATGTATCACCCCTAGAAAATAGCGAGGAATATTTATGAATAGATTGCTGGTTTCTGCTTGCGTTATAGTAACAAGTGCACTGTCCTTTAGCGTTTTTGCTGCTGATAAAACAACTTCAACCCCAGAAAATATGACATGCAAAGAATATGTGGACTTAAACCCTAAAAGCTGGGCTCCAGTTGCATTATGGGTAACATCACAAGATACACAGTTTAAAAGTGGAGATTGGGTCGCGCTATCTGAACAGAGCGTTGCAGAGGCTCCTTTAATCCTTGAGTTTTGCAAGAAAAAACCTGAAGGCACCCTTCAAGACTATCTTGCTAGCAAAAAATAAATTGTTTTAATTTCTAGAGCCGCTTTTATGCGGCTTATTAAAACTAATGAAATAGTACACTATCATATAGTGAATTTCATAAAATTTAGTATGCAATATGATTTCAGTTCTCCTTTCTGACTATAGAAAATATACATTAATTAGCTGTAATTCAGTATCTTATTTACAGTGAGGTTTAGATTAAAAAAATGTAATCAATTTGTAAGGCTCGCCATTACTCTCTATTGATAAAATGTTCTCAACTTATCAATGGAGGATATCCAAATGCAAAAGAAAAACCTATTTTTATTATTCATCCCTTTCATTTTAGCTCCAGCTATTTCAATAGCATCAAATAATATTTTAAGTGTCCATATTCTTAACCAGCAAACTGGGAAGCCAGCCCCTAATGTTGAAGTTACATTGGAGAAAAAACAAGGGAACAATTGGGTGTTCATAAATACCGAAAAAACGAGTAATGATGGTCGAATTAAATCTATCTTACCTGACAGTCCTGAGAAACCTTCTATAGGAGAATATAGAGTAATTTTTAAAACTGGTGAATATTTTAAGCAACAAGGTAAAGAAAGTTTCTTTTCTGAAATTCCTGTTGAATTTCATATAAATAACTTAGATGAACATTACCATATCCCCTTGCTTTTAAGCCAATTTGGTTATTCAACATATAGAGGAAGCTAACCCCTTTAACCCATAAATCAATGCAGCATTAATCAGTGATTAATGCTGCATTCGTATAATACAAGCTCAATAAATTACAGATAATCTGTCACGTATTATTCCCTCACCTTTTTCAATAGGTGCCTTCTCCAACAAACTAGTAATAATAAAAATATAACTACAGCTATTAGCATACTTATTGAAAAATGAATTGGTAGTGAAAGAACTAGCCCGCTAATAAAATATCCTGCAGAAACTATCAACGCTCCCCAAACTGAACCACCGATAATATTTAATATAAAAAACTTAAATGGCCTTACATCACTAGCACCAATAATAATAGGCCCTATTGTCCTTAACCCATAAGCAAAGCGAATACCTATAACAACCCAATTTTCATTTTTCTGAATATATTTTTGTGCATATGCTATTTTATCTTTTTGGCTATGGAGTTTGGGTAAAATTTGCGCACCGAAATAACGACCAATAAAAAATAATACATTATCACTGACAACCCCACCTAAAGCGGCAGCCATAACTACTTGAGGGTAAGAAAGTAATTGATTATGTGCTGCTATCCCCGATAAAAAAGCGACGGTTTCTCCCTCAATCATGGAACCCAGAAAGACAGCTAAGTACCCATATTCAATTATCCAATGAGATACTACCTCCGACATATTATGATTGACCTTTGTTATGAAGTTTATCAATAGTTATAAATATCATGTAATTAGTTCAATTGCGAGAATTAAATAAGTTCACTATATACTCGTATAGTAGTCTCTTTATCACACCTATCTATACGGTAAAAACCAACCATTTACAGTTGGTTTTTGCTACATAATTAGAGTGAAAGTAAAGTTACTTTATACCTCCGCTGTATACCATCATAATTTTATCCCTATCCAAATTACTAAAAAAACTCTCAATATCAACATCTAATACTTTTAATATAGCTACTGTCTCCGCTATTCCTATCTTATCAATCTCATATTCATAACGATATAGTTGCTGTTCACTCTCTATTCCCGCCATTCTAGATAGCTCGAATACTGATAACCCAGCTTTTACCCTCAATTGACGAAGACTGTAAGCAATATGATTAGAAATCGAATTTTGGTTACCCATTAAATATCTCCTATTATTAATTAGTATTTACATAAAAAGCCTTGAAGGTGGTGACCTGTTTTATGAACTAATTAATAATATATGGAAACATTTACTTTATATCGTATGCTGCAAGTATTAAAAATTCATTACTAGATTTCCTATTCTACCTTTGCATACTCTTTAGCTGTTTATTTAGTATGTAATTAAGTAGCAAAATTGGAAAACTCATATGATTAGATAATGTTCTAAATGTGCCAGCTACTCAAGCTGGCACATTAGTTTTTTCTTATTTAGATAATGACTATTAACAAACTTTAATTGATATCAGTTTACGATCAACCTACCATGTAAAGGTTGGATTGGCCGATTATTTGAATGCTCCAGCGCTTTTTGAAATTTCTTTATTTGTTCTTTTGATGCATTTATAGGCTGTTTCATGACTAACCATACTACACCTTCAGTGCACGGTGGAGTGGTTAATGAACCACTAAAACGATAATAGCTCTTGTCATCTGGATAAAGTGCAGTTAAATCGATACTTTTACCTAGCTCTTTTTCCTGATTTTTTTCTTTTGGTATATTACTCAATATTTCCTCTATAGCTGGGTTAGCGTCACCTTCCTCTAACATGATTGCTAGTACTGCAACGCCTCCATCATTTTTAGAATGAACAAAATGCAGCTCCAGTGGGTATTGTTTACCTTTTATTTCATTTTCGCTTGGGCTATGAAAGTGAAATTGCTTTAATTGGTAAGTTGCTCCATCAATAGAAAAATCATCATCATCATTAACATTAATTTGTATTGAGTGCCCATTGTTGATAATTTTTTGTGCGTGCGTATGTATATTTATAGCTAATGGCTTTAATTTTCCATCAATAACATTATCAATATTAATTGGTGATTGATTAAATCCACTTTCACAAACCTTAAATTCGTCACTCAATTTTCCCCAATTTTCAGGGGCGCCACGACCTTCGTAAGTCCATAATGAATTAGCTTGTGATGAAAAAACGAAGGCGGTCAAAATAAATAACATAGCTTTATTGTAACTCATGGGATAATAACTCAAGTTGTTAATGTGAGTTTTAAAATTACACTTTGATTCACGCCAATGGCATTAGGATTTATCTTATTAATTTAGCCAAAGCACGTCCTATCAAAAATAAAACGTGAAATGCCCCGCCAATACTAAAATATTACTAAGAAATCAGCCTAAACATCTAGACCTATTTCCTATAATCGCTCTACTCTATCTTAGCGAGTCTCTCCGCTTTCTTTTGATTGTAGATGGAGTTACTAGGCATTTACACACAACATCAATCCAGTGGCCATTCGGAATATCACAAAGTGATAAGTTCAAGGATATTAATACCCTTCGGTATGATAATTCCACCATTGTAAGCGCCCTAGCTAGCGCCAGCATTGTTGCAGCCTACAACCGTTATTGTCCTGCTGATGTTAGGGAACGTCCCTACACTCTTAAAAATAAGCCTTTGTACTCCACTTAGATACATACATTGTGTCATTGATGGGTTTCGATAAACTGGAGAACAGTATTCAGTGCGACCATGTAGCTTGCCGCTGAAAACCTCAATTTAGTTTTAAATCATGCTAACTAACGCAAAGAACAAAACAAAGGCCCCCCCCAATTAAGGAGCTTAATGTGTGTTCTGGATTACAAGCCCAAGAACGAGCTAGATTAAGTTATCATTCTGGACTTCTACCATTATTCGTGTGAAAGTTTTATAAAGTATCTATACGCGTAGTGTATTCAAAACTATTGTATAAATTTGTTTTTCCTCAATATTTGGGGCCTTTCTTTGCCTTTCAATTTTTCTATAAATAAAAGGCCATCAGTTATTAGCCGAAGGCCCAAAAAGCCACAAAAAATTAGGTTTTAATAATGCAACTTTGAAAATATAGCCATATTAATTTAATATACATGCATATCTAGTTCATGATCCTTCTAAAAAATCACCATCATCAAGTATCCATAATGGCTCAATATTACTATCCTTTTTGATAACTAATGATGGGTCTGAACGTAAACATGCGCCACCATAGTGACCTCCGGCAGTAAATGTGCAGACTTGAATAAAACGGCCTTCGACATTTGGTAAGCACCATAGTTGCTGGTAAATATTTTCTTGTTTATCAAATTGACCAGAAGTTTCATCTAAAATCGTGTCACATTCACCAACTAAACCTATGTTGTCACCACAGCGACCTGCTATTGGCTTTATTGCATAACCACTAGAGCGTAACTCATCATTGAGATCAAAACCTGTATTCAAAAGATAGGGGTGATTGGGAAATAATGACCAAAGAATAGGTAATATAGCTTTATTACTTGGAATAACTGTCCATAAAGGTTCAAAGACACAAATTTCAGGTTTTAATAATACATCAACTAGTCTGACATCATTATATTCTGAATGTCCGGTGCGAATTTGTAGAGCTGAATGCTCATAGTCTTTCTCACATTCCTGCCGAATTTGTTCAAGAGCAGTTTCCCATGCCCATGTTTTCCATACACACTCTAATATACGCCCATCACTATCAACGACTTGACCTGTCTCATTCCAAAATAACTCATCTAAACCATGAATAATTTTATAATCGAATCCTGCTTCAGTAATTGCATATGCCATGTATTGCGAATGATAATCCTCTTCACTATCTACATCCTGCATAATATGAATAAAAGGTTTAGCTGAAGAGTGTTCCCACGTGCTAGAGAGTAATTCAGTTAAGTAACCACTTGGGTTTTTGCCATCTTTCAGTTTCCCTACTTTTGCCCATTTATCAATAATTACACCTGCTTCTGTATGGCAAGAAGCTGAATCTGCATTATATTCATAGACTTTCAGCCCTCGTTCATCCAAGCAAAAGTCTAATCTTCCTGTAATCATATCATGACGCCGATTCTTCCAAGATAAACGTATACGAGGCCAAAGTAGTTCTGGAATGTTAAAAAGTTTCAGTAAGTTATCATTCTTTAAAACTTTTTCTGTCGCATGCAGATACATAAGATGAACTTCATTGGTTGCTTGTATCAATTTATTTTCAGCTGTACTAGATATTGTAAAATATTCATGAAGAGCACTATTTAATTTACGACCTTGTCTAGCTTGAATATATTTATTTTCTATGGGGTTTGATTCATTCAACCATTCGTTACTATAGTCAATTTTATTATCTATTTTAGCAGCATGAATTTTTAGCAACTCAGGATTAGTATACGGCCCTGAATAAGCGTGCTCATCACTATCTGTTTGTATCATCCACCCCAAAATATTAGTGTCAGGAAAAGTATCTGATAGTGTATATCTTCCTTTATCTATTTTCAGAGGCAATTCCCTTGTCCACTGTTGTCCAATAGGCAATTTATGATGAATGACATTTTGCTCAGCGATACGAACTTTATCATCATCATAAACCTGAGTAATAATTGCTATATGACCTGTTTTATTAAACTCACCACCCTCATCCCAAATTAACAATGACCCCGCAGTAGGCTTAACAGGACTTCCATTAGTAAAAGCCTTTAGCGGTAAAATGCCATCATCAACTACGTGTCGTAGAAAGCGTAAAGAAAATACTTCATAGGCCATACCAACATCACTAAAAACAGTACCGTAATTTAGGTATAAAAAACGACGAGCAAACTCAACACATTGCCATTTATACCCCATATATTCATTGCCAATATAGCTTCGAAAAGAAATATCTTTTTTGCTATCGATATTAGACAATGATTCATAATCTGATGAGTATATTGCTACACCCCCTGGAGCATATCCGAGTAAAGTTCCAAAGCGTTCGTATTCACTACTTATTAACCCCATGTTATAGCTCCATCTTAATAATAAATACATGCTAACCATTACTATCAGTGTACGCTTATAAAATATGAAAAATCCATATTTTTGATATAAGAAACTTACAATAGTTAATTA
The DNA here is from genome assembly GCA_029227775.1 of Morpho helenor. Classification (NCBI taxonomy): domain Eukaryota; kingdom Metazoa; phylum Arthropoda; class Insecta; order Lepidoptera; family Nymphalidae; genus Morpho; species Morpho helenor. The sequence goes on along the minus strand of JARGCU010000038.1, from coordinate 137,246 downwards.
AATAAAAATCAACCTATTAGCATAAAAAAGTCGCCCAAAAGAGTTCGCCAGTTATAGCGGTAGTTATCAGGATCACTTGCTGTTTCAGATGTGAGTGCTATTCACAGAGTGAAGGCTTATAGCTCGCAGCCTCTATCACTCTTGCAATCAAGACTAGACTGATTCGAGACGCTATAGAGTGGCATATGAGCATCGGTGAAATTTTTATATGGGCTGTTTGCATCTCAATATTCTCCGCAATTGGACTTATTATGTGGTTAGCGGTAATGATTTTGAGCAATAAAGCACAACCTTTAAATCAAAATGAAGTCGAGAATGAAAATGGATTAAAGACCGAACTACCTAGCTCAGTAGATAATTTTTTCAACTCTGCTTGGCCGCTTATTTGCCCAGCGCTCACTGTTTACTATTCATCGCTGCTATTTTCTTTGTGAAAGTGATAGGCGGGTGACGAATCTCAGTAAATAGCATCCATTAAAAACCACCAGTGATTAGCTGATGGTTATGTAATATAAAGGCTCAACATTTTGAGGTTTGTGTAATCAATAAAAATATATTAACTAATTAACTTCAACTAATTGACCACTGTCATTAACTCGGTAGTGTTTACCCACTTCAATATCTTCACCTTCATAAAATACCGAAATGCGTTGACGAGTACCATCGTGCCAACCAATAGCCACTGCACTATCTTTACCAACAGTAAAGCTTTCTGGGCTTTCGGAAGCCAATAGGAAAGTCTCACCATTCACATTAATAGACTTAGCTTTATTAGCAACAAGTACCCGTGTTTTGGCATCTTCATTAAAAGACTCAATCGTGGCTTGGTGACTTCCTGAAAAAATATAATCAACACTTTTATTATATTCAGTTCGAATAGAAGAACTTTCACCAAATATCGCTAATACACTGTCTTCTCCAGGATTGTCCAATTCATTCTTCTCTCCTACAGAAACAATGACAGAACCTGTAGGTTTGATGTTTTCGGTGTCCTGCATTGTGACTTTTGATGCGTACCCATCAACAATTGCATTAATAGGAAAATGATAGCTATGACCATTCGAGCCGACAGGGGGATTATTGATATTAAAATATGCGCTAGATGTATTTAACTCTGAATTATTTCCTAATACATAAAACCGGGTTGCACTATAGGGCTCTTGACCATTAATACCTGAAAAAATTCTACAATTTTCGCCAGTTGTAATTAGTTTATTTTCAATTGCTGGTTCAAACTTGCCATCATCTAACCAATCGTATCTGTAGTTGTTATTATTATAGCTGGTTTCCGATTCACCATAAGAATAAGTGGGCAATGGCATGTCGTTATAAATATTACTACCTTCCCCTGCAAGAACTATAGCTGTGTTGTAAGCCTTACATACTGCTGTTTCGTGATCGTTGGTTAACATAACCCCTTTTGAACCACTGTTACCAGCAATAACAAAACCACCCTCTATTGCATTTCCTAAAGCCCCCATAAATACCTCTCTATTTTGTTAATTAACCAGTCAAGATAACTGTTTAAATATACAGTAATCTAGAGTTAAATCAAACTAATTATTTAAATATAAATATTTAATAAAAATCTATATTAAATAACCGAGGTATATTAACGATAAAACTCTTTTGTAATATAGTATCTCAAGCTGATCTATTGCCTTTCAAGAGTTTCAAGATGTTTAAGCAGGTCGAAATAATCTTGTTCAGCGTAATTTATAATAAAAGCATGGTAATTTAACTTATATCTAAATTCATATTTTACGACTTGTTAGAGTATTTTAATTTATATCAACTAGTGTATTTCACTGTGTGTTTTAAACTTACATGTGCGAAAAAAGGCCACACTAGGCGACTTATTGAATGAATGAGTGACTGATGTAGCTCAGTTTGGCTATCTTATGCTAACAACACTCTATGACTACAGGATGTGTGAACCGCACATACAATTGCCCATATACATAGTAATAGGTACAAAAAAACCCGTCATTGCTGACGGGTTAAAAATTACAGAAAAATTATTTCGTATCTTTATTTTCAATGGCTATGACTAGAGGTTTTTCTTCTTCCGGGATTTCATATTCAATGTTTAATGTTAACAAACCGCTTGATAACTCAGCACTTCCAATTTTTACATTCTTGCCAAGATTAAATTCAAGAGAAAACTTATTTTGTGTTATCCCTTGATGGATCCATTTCTTTGAATCATTAACCAATTCAGTTGATTGCTCACCTTGTATATAGAGTTTTTCACCCTTTAAGGATACGCTTAAGTCATCTTCCTTATAGCCAGGAACACTAACAGTTAATTGATAATTTGATTCATTTATTTGTTTTAAATTATATGGATGTTCTGAGGTTAATGGTCGGTTACCTGTCAATTGACTAAATAAACGATCCATTTGGTCAAACCTATTAGAAAGCAGGCTATCAGATAATGCTGGAAATAATGAAAAAGATCGAATGTTAGACATAATTTCTCCTTCAATATCAAACTAACCACCTATTACATATACACCATTAGCCATTCACAGTATGAATTAGCTCTTTATCTTGACGCATAACTTATATAGTGTCGCTAGTGAAAATTTCAAGCTAATGATTACAATTCTTCACAATCAGCATGGGTAAACATAGAAAAACCCCGCTATTGGTCTGCCCCCGTAAAGTTGGACGATTAATTAAGCGGCAGTTTCTAAAAACTGGCTCCTGTATTGAACAGGGGTCAGGCCATATAGCATTACTTGGCCATCAAACCCAAATAATGACAGATAAATATAATGATGGTCGTGGAAAAGAGTGGAAAATTGTTGTAATTTAATCTACTCGTTTTCCATACTATTTTGGGGATAAATTTTGGTGGGGTTTTGGGGAAGTTTTTTCAAGCACTGAAAACAATCCAAAATGCAGTACCATTTCTTATGTGATACCAACATTACATATGTCCACCATCAACAAATATTACTTCAACTTAATGAATTACCAAGTTTAATTCAATATCTATGCTTCGATTAATATTAATATTTCTAATCGTTCTAAATGTTTGGAGTTTTATCTTTATATGACTAATGTACATATACTAAAAACTGATCCTTCAGATAACCCCTGTATCAGCTGCGGTGCCTGTTGCGCCTATTTTCGTGTCTCATTTTATTGGGCTGAGGCCGAAAGTGGGGGCGGTATTGTTCCCCAACATTTAACCGAGCAGGTCACCCCTTTTATGAGTTGTATGCAGGGTACTAATCAAAAACAAAATACCCGCTGTACGGCCTTAGAAGGTACGATTGGTGAGTGTGTCTCTTGTTCAATTTATGCACAAAGGCCAACACCGTGCCGTGAATTTGAACAATCTTGGCAGGATGGAATTTACAATGAAGCCTGTGATAGAGCGCGTGCTGCCCATGGGTTGCCCCCTCTAGAGCCTCACCAACCACAAATTGCTTGCTAACCGTCAATGACCCAGAGTTTTTCTGGGTTATCTTTATGTGCCTACCGCTAAAATTGCTAAACAGCATCCTTGCTAGCGAATCCTATTAGTCTATGTTATTAAACAATCTCATTCATCACTTGCATCGCTAATTCGAAGGAATGCAAACGAGCTTGATGATCAAAAATTTGGCCATTTACCATAATTTCATCAGCTTGAGTTTGGCGTAAAATCGTCTCTAAGCCATATTTGACTTTGGTCTTATTCCCCACCAGTGACATACCAAGTGCTTGTTGCACACCATATTCCTCGGCCGGTGACCAAATGTTTTCCATACTTTCGACTGGCGCGGGCAGTTGAGAAGGTTGACCACGACGTAACATGACAAACGCTTGCTGCATTGAGGTAAATAAAAATTCGGCTTCACGTTGTGTATCCGCAGCAATGATATTGATGCACACCATAGCATATGGTTTTGATAGTCTTTCTGATGGCTGGAAATTAGCACGATAAATATCCAGCGCCTGCAAGAGTAAATCAGGGGCAAAATGGGAAGCAAAGGCAAATGGTAGCCCCATTTGAGCAGCTAACCTTGCACTGTATAAGCTTGATCCCAATAACCAAACGGGAATTTTTTCACCGAACCCCGGAACTGGGCGCACAGCGGGATCGGGATTAATTGCATCAAACCAATTTACGATTTGCGCCACATCTTGAGGGAAATTATCAATATCGGTATTCATATGGCGACGTAGTGCTTGCATGGTACGTTGATCACTTCCCGGTGCACGCCCAATGCCTAAGTCGATACGCTCAGGGTACAACGTATTCAACGTACCAAATTGCTCTGCTATCACGAGTGGTGAATGATTCGGTAACATCACACCACCAGAACCGAGTCGCAATGATTGCGTATTCGCAGCAAGGTAACCAATCAATACCGACGTAGCTGCACTGGCGATCCCCGTCATATTGTGGTGTTCTGCTAGCCAATAACGATGATAACCCAGTTTTTCCGCTAATTGGGCGATATCAAGAGAATGTGCAAAGGCCTCTTTCGCTGTTGAGCCCTGTATGATCGGCGCTAAATCAAGCAATGAAAGGGGAATTTTTTTATCTGACATACTCGCTCACTTTGTTAGGATTTTGTTGATATTGAACCTAACTAACCATCCTAGACGATCCCATTTGATGTCTCCAGCAAATAAACCCTCGGTAGCACAACTGGGCTATAAATGTAAATCAACGTCTACTAAGTCACTGTATTATGAGCAATATGGATGAAGCATGGATAAAAAGTGCAGTAAATATGGAGCTTCAGTCAATGCAGGTAAAAGCGATTGCGAGGCAAAATGAATTAGGGAATGATTTGCTCATCACCACTCCAAAGGAAATCAAAATGAAAAAATTAAATGCAGGTTTGTTAGCTATCGCGTTAATGTCCGTTGGTTTTGCCGCAGCAGCGAATGGCGTTAACCAAAAAATGCCACGTCAACATATGGGCAACCATCATAACATGGTCTACAGCGTAGCAGAACAAACGACAACACCGAATGAAACTGCAAAGAAATTGGCCAATAGTGCACCTAAAATTGAAGATGGCAAACGCTATATAGTGAAAGTAAGCGTCATGGAAGTCCCTGAATTTCCAGCAATGAATACCATGCCAGCCCCAAAACCGGTTAATGCTCCAGTTGCGCAGTAATGAGTTAAACCAATTAATCTTGATTAAGTTATCGGCAAAACCTTTTTTATTGATAAGTACAACCAGATAGCCTATATCAATAAAAGCCGATATCTTATTCAGACAATAAAGAGTTCTATATATATCCTACGATTGCCTCTGTATCTCAGAGGCTTTTTTTTGAAGTATTCTGAAATGTCCCTCGCCTTCTAGTAATAATACCTAATAGCGACTAACCTTATTTAAAGCAAATGCGTATTCATTGTTTGCAATAACATTTTGCTAAAACCCTTTTCAATTAAAAAAATCAGGAGCTTATCATGGGTTATTTCGAGTTAAAAAAATCCACTAAAGATGTTGCTCAGCCATACTATTTTGTTTTAAAAGCGGCAAATCACGAAATTATTGCAACCAGTGAAATGTATGCTTCCAAACAATCTGCATTGAAAGGCATCGCATCTGTACAAAAGAATGGCTCTTCCGAAACAATTAAAGACTTAACGGTATAATTTATGCCCCCTGTCGGGTCTTGGCAGGGGCTTTTTTAAGTTTATATTAGTCTCAGCAACGCAGTGACAACCGCTGCTGATAAGACAATCGCAATAAACGGCTTTTTGTACCAAGTTAGTACTCCCGCCACTAACACACCCACAATTTTTGGCCAGTCTGAAAAGTGTTCACCTGAAAATAATGTGGAAGTCACCGCTACCGAAAAAAGAATAACAATGGCCGCAGCAGAAAACAGCGCCTTACTGTTTTCCGATAATATGATCCGCCCTCTAAGTAAAGCCCCCGACGCACGCATCAAATAAGTGCCAACAGCCAATATTAAGATCCCGCTAACAATTAACCATGGATTATCCATCATTATTATTTCCTTATATAAATAACCAAGCTCAATAATGCCAGCAAAACAGGGATCCCAGCCGGTAATACGGGTGTCGTAGCGACCGCAATCACTGCACCGATAATCGCTGTTAACCGTAATCGTTTATCCGTTAATGCAGGTAAGGAAAGTGCTAGAATAATTGCGGGGAACATAGCATCCATCCCAAAAATATGGGTGTCATCGATGAAACTTCCTAACACCTCCCCAATTACGACACCGATAGGCCAGCACAGCAAAATACCGATACCACATAGCCAGAATGCAGCCCGTTTTTCCGTTTGTGTTTCTTGGGCTAAGCCAAATACCACACTTTCATCATTCATGATGTGATAACCCAATAGCGACTTTGCTCCCTTTCCTGTTAATTCACTCACCGCAAAACTAAAAGGAATATGCCGTGAGTTAACCAATAACCCAGCTAATGCCGCGGAAATAGGGCTTCCCCCAGAGAAAATAACACCGATAAATAAGAATTCAGATGCCCCTGCAAGCACTAAAATAGACAGTGTCAGTGGAACCCACCAATCAAAACCTTGGGAAAGTGCTAACGCCCCATATGAGATCCCGACAATTAAGTCAGCAATACACACAAGAGCTATGTTTTTCACTGTGCTATTATTGAGTGTTGAGCTTATTGTTGAAGTTAACATGACAGACCGTTCGATATATAATACGTTTGTTCATTATGTCGATAGTTACTGTAAAGTGCAATCTAAATAGGATATTAAAATTGAACCTACCAGCGCCCCCGATTGAACTCATCTCTAAGGCACTTGCTCGCGAAAGGCAAAAAAGTGGGCTGTCGCTGTCCGAATTATCCCGTAAAGCAGGTATTGCCAAATCCACATTGTCTCAATTGGAATCAGGCAGTGGTAACCCAAGTATCGAGACTTTATGGGCACTTTGTGTGGCTTTAGATATTCCTTTTGCTCGATTAATTGAAGAAAAACAAGATACTGTGACTGTGATCCGTCACAAAGATGCCGTCCCTGTCAGCGCTGAACACGCTAATTATTTAGCATTTTTGTTATCGTCTGCCCCTGATGATTCACGTCGAGATATTTACACCGTGATTGCTCAACCGGGGCGTGACCGCATTTCAGAGCCTCATATGCATGGAGTGAGTGAACATATCATTATCACTGCCGGTAGAGCCTTAGTTGGCCCATTAGATAACCCAGTTGAGTTAGCTGTTGGGGATTATATTCACTACCCTGGTGATGAGCCGCATATCATGCGAGCTTTAGAGCCCGATACTATGGCAGTCATGATCATCGATAAACAAAATTAACCGCCTAAATATAGTTTGCGCTATGATAACTACAGACTATATTAACTGGAGCTACAGAATGTCCTACTATCATGAAGTTGTTAAGAAAGTTGATTTATTAATTGATGAAAATTCCGTTCACAATATGAATGAAATGCTAATGCAACTTTCCCATGATGAACAACTCAATCAAGATCAACGCTTTGAGCAGCAACAGCGCCTCAGAGAGGCAATTTTTGTTCATCATAATTCATAGCGGCCGTATTACTGGCCGCTAGTAACAATATTAATACGCAAAATAGATAGGTAGCAGGGTGAGCGGTAAACCTGGGATAGGTAAAATAACTAACCCTAATAACATTAACATACTCAATTAAAACTCCTGCTGCTGTAAATAACTCCACGCATATTGCGCGTGCAATTCAGCACCGGTTGCCATGGTGTCTTCATCGATATTAAAACAGCCATGATGGTGTGCCCACTGAGTATCCTTTTCGGCATTTCCTGTACCTAATAGTGCAAAACAGCCCGGAATATCTTCGATATAGAAGCTAAAATCTTCACCACCTGGTGTTGGTCTTTCGTTAATCAGGGCTTGTTCACCAAAAGCTTGTGAGATAATAGACTGAGCCAATTGTGCGCTACGCTCTTCATTGATAACAGGTAAGGTACCGTAGGTATAATCCACTTTTGCGGTTGCCCCATAGATTGCCGCTGTATGTTCAGCATAACGGCGAATAGCCGCTTCAATACGATTACGAGTTTCAATATCGAAACAACGTACTGTTCCATCTAACACCGCATTTTCAGCGATCACGTTAAAGCGAGTCCCGACGTCCATTTTACCGATAGTCACTACCGCAGAATCCAGTGATGATGTTTCACGAGAAACAATCGCTTGTAGATTCATGACAAATGCAGACGCAACAACAGCCGCATCAATGGTTGCTTCAGGCATAGAACCATGCCCTCCACGCCCTTTAAAGGTGACTTTCAATAAGTCAGCTGATGCAAATGAGCCGCCAACATTACATGAAACTTTACCCGATGGCGTCGTTGTCCAAATGTGCATACCAAACACGTTATCGACATTTTCGATAGCCCCTTGTTTGATCATAGCTAATGCACCTTGGGCAATTTCTTCCGCTGGTTGGAAAATCAAACGCACATTACCTGTCAGTTCCTCACGCACCTCATACAGCGCTTTCGCTGCCGTTAATAGCATTGCGGTGTGTGCATCATGCCCACAAGCATGCATTTTCCCTTCAGTTGTGGATTTGTATTCCAATGAATCGTTTAATTCCAATACAGGAAGTGCGTCAATGTCTGCACGTAATGCAACTGTTTTACCCGGCTTTCCCCCTTTAATTTCCGCGATGACCCCTGTCGGCTCCGTTAAGCGGTAGGCAATACCGATTTTATCTAATTCTTCTGCAATACGTTGCGTGGTACGTACTTCTTCAAATGGCAGTTCAGGGTGAGCGTGTAGATCACGACGAAATGCAATCATTTCTGGTGTGTATTTTTTGATTGCGGCTGTAATAGTGTTATTAATCATTTTTCTACCTTTTACCCAATTACAAAATCAGGCATTTTACCTGACTCATTTATTAATTAACTAACATTCTGACAATGACTTAACCGTGGCAAACATCACATCTGCACCACGTGCGATCTGTTCGTAATCAGTCCATTCATCAGGATGATGGCTCAGCCCATTACGGCTTGGCACAAATATCAGTCCCGCTTGGGTGATCTGTGCAAAAATCATCGTATCGTGCCCTGCACCACTTACCATGCTACGAAAACGTAGCTTTTGAGCCCCCGCATGCCGCTGCATTAACTGATGAATTTCACTATCTAGTTCAGTAGGTTGGACATACAGCGGCTGAATAATGTCGCTGCTTACCCCTGCATCCGAACTTTCTTGTTCTGTTAAAGCGATAATTTGAGCAATGACCTTTCTTAACGCCTCATCGTTTTTAGAACGAATATCGACACTGAAAATGACTTCACTCGGGATCACATTAGCACCGTTGGGTAAAACCGCCAGCCGGCCCACCGTTGCAACGGTATTGTCGCCTGCCGCTTTCGCAAGTTTAGGAATTTGGCTGATAATTTGGCTTGCACAAACCAGCGCATCGGCACGCATATCCATCGGTGTCGTTCCTGCATGCCCTGCTTTTCCCGTTAGTTTAATTTCCAGTTGGCTAATACCAACTATGGTTTCAACAATGCCGACATCTTCATTGGCCTGCTCTAATACAGGTCCTTGTTCGATATGCAATTCTAAAAATGCTTTGACCTTTTTCGGGTCAAGTACCGCTTGTGATGCATTATCGGCATTGAACCCCGCATCCGCCATACGCTTCGCTGCACTGATGCCCTGCCTATCTTTCAGTTGGTGTAACTCTTTGCTGCCGATCAGGCCAGTTATCACACTAGATGCCATTAAACCTCGACCAAAACTGGTGCCCTCTTCTTCCACCAACGCAATCACTTCTATAGAATATTTCGGTGTTAAATTTTGTTCGCGAATTCGGGCGACAACATCCAAGCCAGTGACAATCCCAGCAGGGCCATCAAATGCCCCACCATGAGGGACTGAGTCAAAATGTGAACCAATAATCACAGCAGGTAAATCAGGTTGTAACCCCTCTAAGCGACCATAAATATTGCCTATCGCATCTTCGCGAACTTGCAAACCTAGCGCAGCCATTTCATGTTTAAAATAAGCGCGCGCTTGTTTGTCTTGCTCGCTATAGCTCATTCGTGTTGTACCTTGACCTGGAGTCGCGGTGTATTCTGCCAGCTGTTCTAAATGACGCTGAATTCTTGAGGTACTTGTTTCCATAATCTTTTACCCTGCAACTGGAACAATATAAGCAACCATAATGCCTGCTAATACCACTGAAACCATGGTAACCGAAATAAAACCACCGACTAGCATTGGCCCTAGCATATGGCTGGTCAATATTTGACGTTCTTTTTCATCTTTGGTTAATGCGTTAATCGCTTCATTGGTAATGATGTAATCCGCAGGGAAACCATACAATGCAGTTAATGCAACGGCAAATGCCATTTCTTTGGTCACACCTAACATTTTGCCGACAACCCACGATGCAATATACATCCCGATTACCGCTGCACTAATTAACACGACCATCGGATAAACTAGGCGTAATAACATATCTGGCGTTGCGTGGTTTAATGTATCAAAAATGAATAACATCAATGCCATGATAGCAAACCCAAAGCCATTGGCTTTTTGCAATGGTTGCCTTTCTAAGAAGCCCAGTGAGGAAGCGATTACCCCAAATAATAAACACAATACAAATGGGCTAATATTCACATAAGGCGCTGCATAGGAAGAAGCTAAGTATGCTAAATACCCTACCGCAGCTAAACGTAAAAACTTAAAATAACTCGTGTTGTAGTGATTGGGAATTTTTTTAAACATACGCGGCATTTCATCTTCAGAAGTGAGCGTTTTTATCTCAACATCCTTAGCACCTTCTACTGACAGCGTTTCTGCCCACTGACCATTACGATATTTTTCCAGAACTCGGCGCCCTTCTTTTTTTAACATGATTGCTGTTAGTGGATAACCAGCAAACCCCTGCATGACATAAATTAAAATGGCAAAAACAGAGAGATCAACCAAGCCAGCTTCTGCCGCCCCTTTCGACATAATTAAGGACGAAACAATTCCACCGACTAATGGCGGAACCGCAACCAATACTGTGTTTAAATCAAATAACACGATCCCCACAATAAAGGTTAAAATAATAATGCCTAAGATCCCTGCTAAAGAGATAAGAATGGTTTTCCACTGGCGCAATAATTCTTTTAGCGATAATAAGGTTCCCATATTCGTAATTAATAAATACATCAAGGAAACTGCAACCACCTGAGGAATACCGGCAATGCTGACAATATCTTTTGGGAAGATAGTCCAGTAGCCTAAAAGGAAGAGTACTGCGCACACAAACACCGAAGGGATCCAGGCCTTCGTTCTAACGGCAATGGCATCTCCGATATATAATATCCCAACTATCAGAAACAGAGCTAACATCTGTGACATAACTTTTTCCCCGCATTTATCTTTTTTTATTAGATTATTTTTTGGTGTTACAAACTTTTAATTTTAATTAAGGATGGATTAAAAATTTTATTATGTTCGATAAAACATCAATATTAAGAGTAATTCGCTGCAAACATACAAAATTGCAACAAAATTCATCATAACACCGAAAATACAGATGTATAGATGACTCAGTGGGATTTAAGCAGTCAAGAATAAAGATAATAAGATTGCTAAACAGTCAGATATAACAGCAGAAAGTAATAGCTCCTTAATATCATCTAAATGATAGTTCAGATATTAATATTTAATTTCAGTTATCTGACTATCTATAAATCGATCATCTTTAGATTAAATTTTAATCTGTAAAATTATATTCTATTGTCTAGGCATGTATTTTCAATAAATCTCGCGACTTGGTGAATAGTCACCTTATAAATATGACTAATATTTCTATTTATGGAAAATATTCTACTTTATTCTATATTTAACCACTTTCGCTTTATATTATGATTGCAAAGGAGGATCCCCCTTTCGTCTCTGATAATACCTCAACGCAGTTATTTACACTTAATATGAGAAAACCCCGTAGATAGAATAATATCGACGGGGTTCAGATAAATCACCAGCACAAGTAAAATGACTTAATTGCTAATTTGCGGTTTCGTTATTGCCTTCTCGGTTTTGATTTTGCGATTATTTTCAAAACCTGGTTGTGGCACCTTAATAAAGAAAGTCAGGACACCTGCAAAAATATATAACCCCGTGTATGCCCACACAACTCCCACAATATCAAAGAAGGGTAAAACTAGACTTGCGATAGCAGGAGCCGCGAAATTACTTAATCCCGCAGACAGGTTATAAATTGAAACCGCTGCACCTTTATGGTGAGGTTCAATACTTGGGAAAACCGCGGTCATCGGTACGAAAGCCGCCACAAAGATCCCCAGTAAAATCGCGGGTATCAAGGCAACCGCAAAGTTATGGCCAAAGTAAACCGGTAAGTAATAGAACATCAGGCTAGATATCGCCATACCAAGGCAACCAAACCAGCGAACTTGGCGAACCCAGCCAATGTGTTCGCCAACAATACCCCAAAAAATATTGGTAAAGATAGTCACAAAGAAGAACACCGCCCAAATTTGTAGCCATTCTGAAATCGTAAAGCCTAATCGATCAACAAACAGTAATGGCATGATAATCGCAAAACCAAACAACGAAATGGTGTTGATAATGCGAATTAAACTCGCCATAAAGATGTCTTTGTTAGTAAATAAAATGGTGGCAGCCCGCGATAATTCGGCCATTTTATCTTTCATCGGTAAATTGACTTTAGAGCGATCAACTGGGATGTTACGTAGGCTAAAATAAGCAATGGCTCCGCCAAGTGCAACCCAACCAATTGCCATCCATAATGTGCCCGTCTCTCCCATCATTGGGATAGAAAAGCTTGGCAGATAGCTGCCGATGACACCAATACCTACCGAATACATTGCCCAGAACCAGCCCGTTGCCGCTGCCAAATGAGCACGAGGAATAACCTGTACCAGCATCATCATGAAGGAATAAATAAACAGTGGATACGCCAGCCCACGAATACCATAGAATAACAGCATCATACTGTAGCTTTTCATGCCAAGACCAAACGCCATAAATAAGGCATGCATAACAATCCATAAGATAAAGCCAATCATCATGGCTTTTAACGGTGTAATAATTTCCGCCACCACGCCAGATGCCCACGCCGCCAAAGCCGCCATTAAACCGTATACCGTAAATACCATCGCGGATTGGGCAGGTGTAAAGCCTAAATCAGTAATATGTTTTGATAAAAAAGCCATTTCAAATCCGTCGCCACTCATAAAAATAGCGATGGCGATGAACCCCCAGAACAAATGCTTAGGTAAACCAAGCCAATACTGCTTCTGTTCCATTGCAGTTTCCTCATTGTTATTTTGTTATTTTAATCAATTACGCGAGATAACAGTGATGGCGGCGAGTAGGGAAACACCGCCATACTGACTTACTGTGGTAGTAATTCTCTTGCTTGTTTTTGCTGTTGATATAATAAACGGAATACCTCAAGCCGTTGATTCAACCAATTTTGGTGCTGTTTTTGTGGTGAATAGGTGTCTAATACATCCGGTTTTTGGCACACCGTTTCTGTGTCCCCCCCGTTTGCTAGCCACGCTAAACGCGCTGCCCCTAGCGCGCCAGAAGAACTGGCTGGGTGAGTCACTATCGGTATATCAATCACATCCGCGATAAGCTGTGCCCAAACAGGGCTACGCGCACCGCCTCCTGTTAAACTACAACGACTCACCTGCGTTCCTGTTTGTTTAAGTACATGCATGCCATCCGCCAGCGCAAAAGTCACACCTTCAATGACGGCATAACCTAACTGTGCTCGGGTTGTTTCATTTTTTAATGCAAAAAATGATCCCATGGCATAAGGGTCGTTATGTGGTGTCCGTTCCCCCGAAAGATAGGGTAGAAATACAGGTGCTTGTTTTTTTTGCTGTTCAGTCAATTGGCCAACTTCGTCCATCAGTTGGTTTTCGGTGGTAGACAGTAACTGGCAGAGCCAACGCAGACAGTTCGCAGCACTTAGCATCACACTCATTTGATGCCAACGGTTAGGCAATGCATGAGCAAAGGCGTGAACACCTTGGTGAGGTGCTGCTTGTAGTTGGTTATTAACCACAAAAATAACACCGGATGTTCCTAGGGAAATCAGGGCATCACCTTCATTAACCGCCCCAACACCGACAGCAGAAGCCGCATTATCGCCCCCACCACCGGCAATAATTACGTCGGCACTTAACCCCCATTGGGATGCAAGATCAGCACGTAATACCCCGCTTTTTTCTGCGCCTTCCACTAAACAAGGCATCTGTTCACGAGTTAAATTTGTCGCGGATAATAATTCATCAGACCAATCGCGTTTAGCGACATCTAGCCATAATGTACCCGAAGCATCAGACATTTCACTGATAAATAACCCTGTCATTTTCCAGCGCAAATAGTCTTTTGGCAGCAATACCTTAGCCACTTTTGCAAAAATTCCAGGCTCATGACGCTCTACCCACAATAATTTCGGTGCAGTAAAACCTGGCATCACAAGGTTGGCTCCGATGGTTAAAAACTCAGGGTGTTTTTCCATCAGCCATTCGCATTCTTTGGCGCTACGGGTGTCATTCCATAAAATGCAGTCACGCAGCACTTGGTTTTGCTCATCAAGCAGTACCGCACCATGCATTTGCCCTGATAAACCAATCCCTTTCACCGCTGCCCATGCTTCAGGGGCTTTTTGACGCAATGTCGCTGCAACCGCATTGGTCGCCTCCCACCAGCTATCTGGTGATTGCTCTGCCCATTGAGGATGTGGCCTTTGCACAGTCAAGGCCATATGGCTTGAGGCAACTATCTCACCCTGCGCATTAATGAGAACCGCCTTGAGTTCTGACGTGCCGAGGTCAATTCCAAGATACATGGCCTTTCTCCTTACAGAGGCTGTTGTGGTGATTGTAGCCAACGTTCAACATCTGCCACTGTTTTTTGCATAAGTTCATGAAATTGTGTTGAGTTTGCCAGTGAACCAAATAACATTTCACTCGACACAAATTGTGTCAACGCATCACTCGCGTTCATTAGCGACTGATAGTATTCGACATCCAACACCCCATCTTGGTACTCATAGGGTAATTTGCCCTGTGCCCAGCGCTGTAAAAACACGAAGAATAAAGCTGGCAACACCGCAGTGGCCGCTGGAATTTGATTGCGTTGGTAACATTCTTGCAGGGTCGGTGTGATAAACCCGGGGATTTTAGATAACCCATCAGCGGCAACCCGTTGGTTGGTGTCTTTAATGTAAGGGTTACTAAAGCGATCCAAGACCACATCACGGTACTGTGCTAAATCTAACGGACTTGGTGATAACGAAGGGATCACGTCTTGTGTGACATAATTCCATGCCATCTGCTTGATTGCAGGCTCGCGGGTGCTGTCATCAATGAAATTCAAGCCAATCAAGGTGCCAGCCCAAGCAATACAGCTGTGACTCGCATTCAGAATACGAATTTTAGCCTCTTCCCATGGTAAAACGGACTCCACCATCTCAACACCTACATTTTCTAATGCAGGGCGCCCATTAATGAAGTCATCTTCAATCACCCACTGAATGAATGCTTCCCCCATGACCGGTGCCTTATCATCCCAACCTGTATGCTGTTTTACACGTTCAGCCACATCTGGTGTTGGCCGAGGTGTGATCCTATCCACCATGGTATTCGGTGAGCGGGTATGTTCTTTCACCCACTGATATAACTCTTTTTCACCTTTTAACTCTAAGAAAGATAAAAAGCCGTGCCTAAAGCGCTCACCGTTATGACGTAAATTATCACAATTTAACAAGGTCACCGGTTCACCATGAGCTGCTAAACGTGCACGTAAAATTTGCGTTAAAGCGCCATAAATCGTGCACATTTCACCGGCTAAATCGGCTTTAATATCCGGCTGCTCAGCATCTAATTGGTGCTGAGGCGTTAAATAATACCCCGCTTCCGTGACAGTAAAAGCAATCACACGAGTGGCTGGATCACAACCCTGTTCAACTAATTGACTTAAATTTTCATCCCAATGTAATACTTTACCCACCGATGTGATTTTTTCGTACTGGCGCTCCCCTTCTGGCGAAACGGTTTCAAGTGTGTATTCACCATTTTGTTTAGCTAAGTTATCTAGCAATGCATTGGCATCATTACGAATGTTACCTAATGCAATTGACCAACTGTCATCCCCTTGTTGACACAGGCGGTGTAAATACCACGCTTGGTGAGCACGATGAAATGACCCAGCACCGATGTGCATCCACACTGATTTCTGCTTTAGCATTGTGACTCCTTACCTAAAATTAAATATTTGCTATTTTTTGGGGCATATGCCCGTTTGTTATATTTTAGTTTCAATTTGAGCGGAATTACTGCGATAATGCTCACAGTATTGACTTTTGCCCTTTTAATAAGCAATTGCCCAGAATTACAATAAGTAAAAAAGCAGGAGAGCGTCCATGCAGAAAGAATTAAAAAAAATGGAACAAGCCGCACGTGCGGCGTGGTTATATTTTGTGGCGGGTAAAACTCAACAAGAAATCGCTCATGAACTGGGCCTATCGCGGCAAGTCGCACAGCGCCTGATTTCACTGGCAAAAGAACAAGGTATGGTCCATGTTCAAATCACTCACCCAATTACCGAGTGTTTACGGTTAGCCAATGAAATCCAGCAAAAATATCAGCTAAGCCATTGTGTTGTTGTCCCATCGGGCCAGCTGGATACCGACTCAACGCTGGATATGATTTCTGTGGCAGGTGCCGAATTAATGGCGCAGTTAATCGAGCCGGATAAACCCCAAGTTATTGGTATTGGCTCTGGCCGGACATTGCGTAGTATTATTGATGCCCTACCTTATTTAGAAACCCCGCAGCATCAATGTGTGTCATTAATTGGTGCTATCGCCCGTGACAGTTCGGCAACTCGATATGACATTCCCCTACGCTTTGCAGAAAAACTGCAATGTCGCCACTATATTTTACCTGCACCACTGTATGCTGATAGCCCAGAAGATAAGGCTATGTGGTGTCAGCACCGCGTCTATAAAGAAGTTACGGAAAAAGCCCTGAACGCAGACATTACATTTATTGGTATTGGTGAGGTGGGCAAAGGTTGCCCATTAAATTCAGAAGGTTTTGTCACTGATGAGCAACTGGAAATGTTGCTGGAAAAAGGCGTTGCGGCTGAACTATTAGGCCATTTTATTCAAGCCAATGGCGAGCGGCTATCGACAGCGTTAGATGAAACTCACACAAGCGTTCCTCTGTTCACCTCACCAAGCAAGCCAGTGATTGCTTTTGCAGGTGGCGCCCATAAAACCCAAGCTATCCAAGCGGTATTAAATGGTAGCTGGGTCACCGGACTCGTGACTGATGAAGCGACAGCCCATCAATTATTAGCGAATAATTAGCCATGAAACTCAAGCGACCTAAGGTCGCTTGAGTGGTTTTAGATATTAGCGACTACAGAACAATATTGATTATGTAACTGCCTAATTTTACCAATATCAGTATCATTCGATTCCAAATCTAAGTTATTGCAACAGGCACAACAATAATGAAATACATCGAATTTTCGCTTTTCAATGTTCCGAGTACCTTGTCCTACAGCGGCTAGTTGATGGGTATCAAAACGGAATAAATTAGCCGATAACTCGGCAACATTGCGCGTGATATCCAGCTCAGGGAAATCATTTAACACACCGCACATCGCCACATAGGACTGTGAATTATCCCATTTGATGCCACGTAAGACTTCATAGCGGATCAACGGTGTGATAAATAGTTTGGTTTCTGGATCAGATAATAGCGTCGTGAGTTTTGCAATTGCTTGATCTTTATCTTCTTGCGTTGCGGTTCCGCTATTATCAAAAGCACAAATTAATAAGTTAGTGTCAAGTAATACATTCCTTGTCATTACTGTCCCTCTTGGTTTCTTAGCAGACTCAGTAAGTTATTTTTCGCGTTTTGTTGCTCATCCACTGTGCTGTTTTCTAGCTTAATTTTGTTCACGTCCACATGAAATACATCACGTAAAATATCAGCGAAAGCCGCTTTATTCGGTGAAGGGATCAAACGGCTTTTCACAATACCATCGAGTGTATCGCGTTGAAGTTCATAAGCTTCCCCTTCTTGGAGTTGTGACAATACTACTGATGAATGGGTGGTCACATAAAATATGGTATTGGGGAATAAACGCTTTAGCAATGGGATGATATTCGCCTGCCAAGACAGATGGAGATGGCTTTCAATTTCATCGATAAAAACAATGCCTTTGACATTCTGCAAATTAGTTTCATTGGTAAAATACCCATACCCTGAAACAATTGATTGGATCAGTTTGAGTATAGAAGAAAAACCGGAGCTCAACTGGCTAAGCTGAATTTTTTGCCCATCAATTTTTAAACTAACGCGGTCATCGCCACTGATTTCTAAATAGTCTGCATCGATGCGATTATCTATTTCATACAGTAACCGTAGTACAGTTTTTAGTTCAATTTCACGGTTATCTTCTGCACTTTGATAAGCATTTGATGAGCGAGCAATTTGAATAAACCACTCTTGAATATTGGTTGCCATATTCATGGAGCCAAATTCAGACTCCATTTGCTTGGCCAAAGATTGAAAATAACTTTTCCTGCGCTCATTAATACTGCCTAATGAGCTAGCTTTAACATTAATTTCTTCTTTAATTATTCCGCGAGCCTGAGCACCAAGGTAAAGACAAGGACTTGAGTGCACTAAAGCTTTAAAATCTTTTTTAATACTACTATTTAAATTATCCCATAGACGTATAGGATCAGAGTTCTTGTTAATTGTTAAAGAATAATCTTTTGAAGTTACATGATTGAATTTGAAATATGTAGTAGTCAATTTTTCTAATGAATCATGGACTAATTGATTGCTAAAAAACATGAGCTGAAACAGTGCTTCCAATGTTTTGGTTTTCCCTACCCCATTGACGCCAATTAGAGTATATACCCGCTGCTTAGGCGCAAAATCAAGCTGAACCTTACCAACACCTGTTAGCCCTTCGAACTCTAAATGCTTGTCTAACATCCTGTTTATCTCCACTAAAAGCAATGGTTTCAGTATAGCAGTAACCTAACCTTGAACAAGCGCCACTGTTAGCAATTGTGACAAAATTAGGCTATCGACTTCACCCCTGAGTCAGCCAGTTATGGCACAACATACCGAGTAAGGTGAAGATCAACGCACCGATCACATGGATAGCAATAGTGCTAATGGCAAAGCCCAGCTTGCCTTCTTGAATTAAAACGAGCACTTCAAGTGAGAATGTTGAAAAGGTAGTAAATGCACCGCAAAAACCAGTGACAATAAATAACTTATAGGCAGGACTGATATTGGCACTGGCAAAATAGGAAATTGCAAAACCGATGACAAAACCACCGATTAAGTTTACAGCGACCGTACCAAGGGGAATGTTGGGATAAAGGTGATTGAGTTTTAAGCTAACAAACCATCTTAGCCAGCCACCAAGAACGGAACCAATTGCGATTGCAAATAAAGAGGCGTACATAGAAACTTCCTTTAATGTCTAGCGGGATAAATGAAAGGAAAGTTTCCTGTGAGATCACTTATGCCCTAAATCAGGGCACATAATACCTACGTACCCCATCAAATGAAAAGGTTAACGTAGGCATCATCAGCCCTCGATGGGCGGTTTTACGTAAGGAGGAATGCCATCTCCCAAAGGTTTACATAAAAATAATAAGGTAACTAATTAGGTGATGTAAACCTATTTCATAATATATCCCCTAAATAATTCAAGTTGTAGCTAGGCGACAAATGAATGAATTATTAGGAGCATATATAGGTATGTGACACATGCGAGTGAACACCGCCAACAACGCGACAGCTTGAAGTATGAAGCGTTATTGGGACATTTTTAAAATCGTCCTCACATTACTGGCACTCGTGGCGATAATATCAATCGCACCGGTCCTTAGAGCCCCCATAATCGCCATGGCTTTTGACGACTCTGACGCAACGGCTATCACACAGGGAATTTGCCTAAGCTCATCAATGCTTAAGCCAATCACCCGGTCGTTCATCACCGTATCAACATGCTGCCCCTGTGCATTAAAAAAATCATAGCCAGCGATATCACCAATAACTCCTTGGTTTAAGCTGGCATCGACAATCTCGCGAGGCGTAAACCAGCCTAATTTAACCATATAGCTATCTTCATTCATGTCACCAATACCAATTAAGGCAATATCCGCTTTACGGGCGCGATCTAAAGTTTCCTTAATAGTTCCATTCTTCATGAATGATTGTTTTAGTTCGTTATTTTCGACGTAAGCTGGCGCATATAAGGTTTCACTGGTTCCACCGAACTTTTTGGCCAATCGACGGCTAATATGATCCGCATTAATCGAGTCACCTGGTCGATGCGTTCCCCCAATTCCACAAATAAAGCGGCAATCTTTTTCAGGTACTGCGCCACCACTATCGGCAACTACCGCCACATTACGCCCTTGTCCAACAGTAACAATCATGTTGTCGCGCAGTGTCGTTGATAAGTAATTTGCGACTAAAGCACCAACTTGATAACGCTGTTCTTCTTCATCTGGATGGTCTAATGCAATCAGTGCGCGGGAAATGGGAAAACGAGAAAGTAGTTGTTGCTCTAATTGGGTACTGAAAATAGGGTGGTAGCGAACATTGATTTCAACTATTCCTTCTTCTTTTGCGCGTTTTAATAAACGGCCCACCTTAATGCGCGATATACCAAACTTATTGGCGATCTCTTCCTGAGTAATTTCATCACGATAATAAGCAATCGCAATTTCAGTCAGCAGCTCGATGTCGGAAGATGTTTGTGATCTATCCATAAGGTAGTGATTTCCTCTTTATTGGTGTTAATCGCAACAAGGATCATAAGGTTTTAGTATAGCGTTTCTAGTGGCAATTAATAAGTGAGTTCTAAAAGAGAATGGATATATAGCAATGATTTTTGACTATATATCCACGAAAAGAGTTACATAAAATAGTTATGCACTGGTTAATACACCCTGTTTTTCAACACTTTGAGCTAACTGGCATAGTAATAAGCAGCAAGAGGTTGCTCCCGCATCTAACACGCCCCGAGAACGCTCACCCAAACGGCTCGCACGGCCAATTTTCGCCACGAGATCAAGGGTTGAATCACGACCAGCCACAGCTGCTGCCTGCATGTCATCCAGTGCTTGCTTGAAGTTTTTACCTGCTTTTGTTGCTTCTTCAAAAGCATTAATCGCAGGGATCAAGGTATCCATCAAGCACTTGTCACCCACCGTGGCAGTGCTAATATCTTGCAGTTCAGTTAAACCATTTTGTAGCATATCGAGAAAATCTTGTTGTGATAGCTCGGTTTTCCCTGAAATACTGTCTGACATCCCCATAAAGAAACTGCCATACAATGGTCCCATGGAACCGCCGATGCCTTCCATCAACGCATCTGAAATTTCTTCAAACCCTTCGCTTAAGGATAATTCGCGGCCTTCAATCGCTTTAGCGCAGAGGTTAAAACCTTTCGCCATGTTGATCCCGTGGTCACCATCACCAATAGCGCCATCAATTTCACTGAGGTATTCACGGTTCGAGACAATGATTTTCACTAAATCAAGGGTAATTTCATTACCACAATCCGTTGATATAACTTGCATAACTCACTCCTTTACTTAACTTGAGTTAAACCTAATGAATAAGCAGGTACATCCATCAATGTTTTCAATTCATCATCTACTTTCATTAATGTCAGAGTCACACCCATCATTTCTAATGATGTAAAGTAGTTACCGACATAATTACGCACAATGCGAACCCCTTTTTCACTCAGCAGTTTTTCAACTTCAGCATAGTAAATATAAAGCTCCATCACTGGTGTAGCCCCTAGACCAGAGACTAATACGACAACTTCATCCCCTTGTTTCGCCTGCATATCGGCTAAAATTGGCGTTAACATGGTTTGTGCCATTTGGGCCGCTGATTGGATAGGCATAATATCGATGCCCGGCTCACCGTGGTGACCAATCCCCAGCTCCATCATGCCATCTTCAATATGGAAATTCGGATGACCTACGGCAGGAATAGTACAAGAAGTCAGTCCCACACCAATAGAATGGCAGTTATTGATGGCTTTTTGTGCCGCATTGATCACGCCATCAAGGTCATACCCCTGACTTGCCGCAGCAGAGCCCACTTTCCACATCAAAATTTCGCCCGCAACACCGCGGCGTTTTTCTTTTTCACCCGCGGGTGCTGACGCAACATCGTCTGTCGCCACGACCGTCTTTATTTTCATGCCCGCTTTTTCAGCTTTTTTCATCGCCATTTTCACGTTCATGTTATCGCCTGCGTAGTTGCCATATAAGCAAGCCACGCCAGCGCCACTGTCTGCGGCTTTAAAAGCATCTAAAAATGCCCCAGCGGTTGGTGAAGAAAAAATTTCACCAATTGCCACTGCATCTAACATATTTTCACCCACGTAACCTAAAAATGCGGGTTCATGACCTGAGCCACCACCAGTGACAATGCCGACTTTGCCTTGAACTGGCGCTTTCGGGTATTTCAAAACACGCGCATTATCGGTTGGCGCAAAATATTCAGGGTGCGCTTTCAAATAGCCTTGAATGGCGTCTTCAACTACTAGATCAGGTTCATTAATGATTCTGTTCATAATTCCCTCATTTTACTTATTTTCTGGTGTTAGCTGCATCTTTGCCGACTGGTCAAGCAGTTCTTGCGGTACAGTAATAAATTTCATCAATATGGCACTAACTAAATACAGTCCTGAGAAGATCCAAATCACGCCGAATGCCCCGACAGTGCTAATAAAGATCCCCACTAATGCAGGACCAACAAAGGTACTTAACCCTGCGCCTAAGTTCAGTACTGACATTGCGGCACCTTTGTTTTCAGGTGCTAAACTTGGCATGATAGCCGACAGTGGGACATATCCTGCGAGGCATGCTCCAAATAAGCCCGCGGCAATCATCATCAAGACATAACTGTGTCCGAAATAATACGGCACGTAATAAAACATCAGGGTACAAAGCATACAGCCGACACACCCAAACCAAATGACAATGTTGCGCCAACCAATGCGGTCACTCACGACACCAAAGATTAAGTTAAAGGCAATATTAACTGTCCAAAGTGCAGCATAGATATGTAACCACTCTGTGCGGGAAAAACCAAAGTCAGCAAGAAACATTGGCATGAAGATCACAAAACCATAAGCTGCTGAAGTATTAATGGTTCTTACAATCCCTCCTAAACCAATTTTGGGGTTTTCAAATGCGATGGTGATCCCTTTAAATACATAGCTAAGCGATACTTTTTCTTTTGGTTTGTCTTGCGTATCCCCTGCTTTATTGCGATTAAGTGCAATTGCGATGAATGCCCCGATAGTGACAAAAATTAATCCGCTCCATAGCGTCGCCATTTCACCTAAAACTGGCAATGCATAGCTTGAATACATCACCCCTAAAACCCCTAGCCCGCCACTGTAGACGAACCAGAAAATACCCACTGCGGAACCTAATTTCTTAATTGGCGCCTCATAAGCGACCCAAACTAAGAAGCCATAAGCAAACATGGGATAACCAAATCCACGTAATGCATAAGTTGGGATCATGATAGATAAGCTGTTACTCGGCAGGCCCACAGATAAGAAAATAATGGAGCCAATAACAAACATCACAAAACCAAAAATCATCACCCGACGGGCGGTGTAAATTTCAGCGAGTACCCCAGATAGCCAAGCGGCAACCGCTGCACAAAAACCATATACGCTAAATAGGAGTGAAGATTCTTCAATCGTCATCCCACGACTAATAATGAAAGGTGATAACCACCCCTGCTCTAAACCTTCCCCCATCATAAAGATCAGGACGCCAAAATAGCCAAGTAGTAACTTTGGAGAAAAACCCGTTACTTTAGACAATTTATTGATTATCATATCGTTAACCTCAGTGCTTGTTCGCTGGGTTTGGACCTGAATATTAAGCCTTGGTAGGGTGACATTTATTCAGGTCCAATTTTTATCGTTATATTTTTAATTTGATGTTTTTGAACCCATTACAGCATTACAGGTTCGGGTCAAGAACCACTTTGATATGTGGGTCGCCCTTCGCCATCATCGAGAAACCTTCCGCGAATTTATCTAACGGTAAAATATCGGTCACCACACCTTTGGTTGGGAAATCACCGTTACCAATCCCTTCAATAACTAATGGATAGCAGTACGGGCCTAGGTGAGAACCTAATAAATCCAGTTCCTTACGGTCACTAATGATGCTCCAATCAACCGTCACAGGGTCTTTAAATACAGAGAACTCAACGAATGTTCCGAGCTTACGGATCATTTTCAGCCCCTGTTCTACCGATTTGCCTGCCCCCGTTGCCTCAATATAGATGTCACAGCCATAGCCTTCCGTCATCCCTTTAACAATTTTATCGACATCATCACGTTTCGGGTTCAGTACAATATCAGCACCAAATTCTTTGGCTAGCTCAAGGCGTTTATCAAATAAATCCAATACCACCAGCTTGCCCGCACCAGACTTTTTAATTGCCCCAATCATGCCTAGGCCAAGAGTTCCTGCACCTGACAGCACCACTACATCACCCAGTTTAATATTGGCACGTTGCACTGCGTGTAAAGAGCACGCATACGGCTCAATCAAGATGGCTTCTTCGATTGGCATCTCAACCGGAACATGGTAGTTAATCGCCTCTTTGGTAAACTTCATGTACTGAGCCATACCACCGTTTACGTTGTTTTGGAAACCGTATAGGTCGTGTTTCTCACACATCCAATACTCACCACGTTTACAAAAACGGCATTCCCAACAAGGAACAATTTGCTCAGAGATAACACGATCACCGAGTGCAAAACCTTCAACCTTTGAACCAAATCCAACCACATGGCCAATAAACTCATGCCCTGGGATCATTGGCGCTTTAATATAAGCAGGCTGATCTGCATCTCCCCAAAAACTTGGGGCACCTTCGAACGCTTTTACATCCCCCGCGCAAATACCACATGCTTCTACGCGGACTAAAATTTCTTCTTCGCTAATTTTGGGTACATCGACCGTTTCTAAGCGGTAATCTTTCGGTGCGTAAGCCACCACGGCTTTCATTTTCTCTGGAATGCCTTCGCTCATGGTTGCTTTTGAATCACAGTGTTCACACATAGTTCTATCCTCGGTGGTTTTTAAAATGAACATTAGTTCAGTGAAGATACAAATTAACCATACCTTCTTTTAATCCTCATTGCCCATAACCAGAGTTTCAAAGTGTGATTCAGTGCAAATATTCTTACAAAATAGCCATAAATCGACTACTTTTTACATTTATTGCAAAAAAAAGGGGATTTAAGGCCACAGATCACAAAATTAAGCATCACCAAAATAAAAACATATGTTCACCTATTGATTATTTGTTCATAAGATCCTATTTTTGAAAAAGTACATTTGAATAGTTAATGAACTTTTGTTCAACCATAAGGATCTCTATCATGCTATCTATTGCCATTGGTGCTGATGACGCTGCATTTGAAATGAAAGATTTGATTAAAGCGCACTTAGAGTCGCTAAACATTGAAGTGACCGATTACTGCTTAAATACTGGGGTGGAAGATGAAATGTACCCTGATGTTGCCCATGCGGTTGCAACCGCAATTACTCAAGGCAAACACCAGCGTGGGATTTTAATTTGTGGAACGGGTATTGGTATGTCTATTGTTGCCAATAAAGTAACAGGGATCCGCGCAGCCCTATGCCATGACACTTACTCCGCAGAACGTGCCCAAAAAAGTAATGATGCACAAATTATTACTTTCGGTGCCCGTGTTATTGGCCCTGAGCTAGCGAAAACCATCGTCGATACGTGGCTCGCTTCCCACTATGAAGGGGGACGTTCTGCGCCAAAAGTGGCACGCATTAGTGAATATGAAAATGGGGAACGTTAGTTTTACGTACTAAATATTTTCAGGAGCTTTGCATGTGTACACAAACACCTAATAAACTGGCAAATGCCATTCGGTTTCTGGCCATTGATGCGGTGCAGCAAGCCAATTCGGGGCACCCCGGAGCCCCTATGGGGATGGCAGATATTGCCGAAGTACTCTGGCGGGACTACTTACAGCATAACCCTGCCGACCCTAACTGGCCTAATCGTGACCGCTTTGTGCTATCCAATGGCCATGCTTCTATGTTGTTATATAGCTTGCTTCACTTAACTGGCTACGATGTCTCCATCGAAGACTTAAAACAATTTAGACAATTGCATTCAAAAACCCCTGGCCATCCTGAGTTAGGTTATACACCGGGGGTTGAAACGACCACTGGCCCTCTTGGACAAGGTATTGCCAATGCGGTAGGAATGGCTATCGCTGAGAAAACACTAGCTGCCACATTCAACCGTTCGGGTTTTCCCGTTGTCAGCCACTTTACCTACACCTTCTTAGGTGATGGCTGTTTAATGGAAGGGATCTCCCATGAAGTCTGTTCTCTAGCGGGTACTCTTAAGCTTAATAAACTCATTGCTTTTTATGATGATAATCGTATTTCTATCGATGGTGATACCGAAGGTTGGTTTACCGATGACACAGCAAAACGGTTTGAAGCCTATGGCTGGCATGTGATCCGCGCCATCGATGGTCATTCACGCCCCGCCATTAAAGCCGCTATTGAACAAGCACACCAACAAACCTCTAAGCCAACGCTAATTATTTGCCGCACCACCATCGGGTATGGCTCTCCTAATAAAGCGGGAACCGCGGCTTCGCACGGAGCACCGCTTGGGCAAGATGAGATAGCCTTAACTCGCCAGCAACTGGGTTGGGAATACCCACCGTTCGAGATCCCTGAAGACGTCTATCAACCATGGAATGCCATCGAACGCGGCGCGGAGCAGCAATTACGTTGGGAACAAGTGCTACGAGAATACGCCAAACAATACCCAGAGCTAGCAACACAATTGCACCAACGCTTATCTAATCAACTGATTGATTCATTTAGCTCAGTTATGGATAAATTCATTAAGCAGCTTAATGATAATCCCGAAAGTATAGCAACGCGCAAAGCATCACAAAACACGCTCAATGTGATTGGCCCTCTTTTACCCGAACTCATTGGCGGTTCAGCGGATTTAGCCCCAAGTAACTTAACCCACTGGTCTGGCTCTATCCCGATTAACCAACAACCTGCAGGAAATTATATCCATTACGGTGTGCGGGAGTTTGGTATGACAGCGATTGCCAACGGTATTTGTTTACATGGTGGATTTCGCCCTTATACCGCTACCTTCTTAATGTTTTGTGAATATGCACAAAATGCAATTCGCATGGCGGCATTGATGAAATTACCGCAAGTACTGGTTTATACCCATGATTCAATTGGACTCGGTGAAGATGGCCCTACCCACCAGCCAGTTGAGCAACTGGCTTCTTTGCGCGCCACACCTAACCTCTCGGTATGGCGCCCTTGTTGCCAAGTGGAGACGGCCGTCGCTTGGCAACAAGCTATCTTAGCGGAACAAGCACCTACTGCGTTGGTATTGTCACGGCAAAACCTACAGCAACACGCTCGTACCCCTTTGCAACTCGCGAATATTCAGCGTGGCGGCTATATTCTGCGCAGTAATAGCCTTGAACCTGAATTGATATTAATTGCAACGGGTTCTGAAGTCACCTTAGCCGTGGAAGCATGGCAATACCTTACGACTCAAGGCTTCAAGGTCAACGTCATTTCCATGCCATCGACTGACACTTTTGATAAACAACCAGAAGAGTATAAGCAGCTCGTACTCCCTAACACTGTTCGCCAACGTATTGCGATAGAAGCGAGCATTAGTGATTATTGGCGCAAATATGTCGGGCTTGATGGATTAGTTATGGGAATGACAAGTTTTGGTGAATCGGCCCCTGCTGAGCAGTTATTTGACTACTTTGGTTTTACCGTTGAAAACTTAGTTACTATGTCACTTTCATTATTAAAAGAAAATATTGAAAAGTAACATTGATTAAAATTCGTTATCCTACTTTGTAATCATCTATTACAAGCCAAATAATATTATTGTTATTTGGCTTATTTTTATTTTGTATTTTAATTAATGTATTTCCAATTAAAAATAAGACGTAAAAAAAAGCGAATATTAATATCTATTCGCTTTTTTATTAAACCCAATAATGATTATTGAATGCTATATCCACCATCAATGACTAAATTATGCCCCGTGATCATATCCGACGCATCGCTGGCTAGAAAAAGTGCACAGGCAGCAATTTCTGAAGGCTCTGCAAAACGCCTAGCAGGAATTTGTTGTTTCATTTCATCACCTTTTGGCCCTTCCCAAGCTTTTTTGCCAAGTTCCGTCATGACAATTGTGGGGGAAATTGCATTGGTTTGTACACCCTTAGGGCTCCACTCAAGTGCTAAAACTTGCGTTTAAACCAATGATAGCCGCCTTGCTAGCACAGTAAGCAGCATGTTGGTCTAAGGCAATAACACCCGCTTGCGATGCCATGTTGATGATTTTCCCTTTTCCTTGTTTAATCATGACATTACCCGCAGCTTGGCAAACAAGAAACGTCCCTTTTAAATTGACATTCATCGTCAAATCCCAATCAGATTCTGTTAGATTTTCAGCAGGAGCCAACGCAACAATCCCCGCACTATTTACCGTGATATCAAGTGCCCCATAATGTTGTGTCACCTGTTGAACCATTTTGGACACTGAGGCTGCATTGGTGATATCACATTGAATACCAATCGTATTTTTTAACCCTTTGGCAATATCCATCACCTTGTCTGACTTATCAATCAACGCAACTTTAGCACCTTTTTCCACATACAGTTGTGCGATAGCCAGTCCAATACCTGCTGCTCCACCAGTGATTAATGCCACTTTACCATCAAGTGAAAAGTTGGTGTTATAGCCACTAAATTTTTTCATTATAGTTCCTTAACATCATGATGTAATATTTAATAATAGGTATAGAAAAATAATATGATGCAAATATCGCTGCATACTATTCGATGAAGATTTAATTATTCAGTATTACCAATATAATATTATTACTCTTTAATATCTATCATCATTATTAAAAAAAATGCGCTACTTCTCATATTAAAGTGATCAAAAAAAAGTAAAGAACAATTGTTCATAATAAATAAAAAACTGATTATTTGTTTATTCTAATAGCCTACTCCAGATATTCATTAAAAGCGTATCTTTTCATCATATAATACTATTCCACTAATAACCGTATTCAATTGAACGTTATTTGACCAATATTTTCATGATGCAGTGTAAATTCACCCATAACTGGCGCATAATATTAGTTATATCTAAATTGATATTGAACAACGTTAACATGTTCGTATCAGATAGAATAATGAAATAGATATCATTCGCATTAAACTGCGTATTTGCTTAATAGGTCACGGATAATATGGAAAAAAATCGTTTACTGCTGCAATTGAAGGACATCGGTTATGCCATTGATGGGAAAACAATCCTTAATAATGTGCAGATTAACCTACAGGCAGGTGACTTCAAGTTAATCACTGGGCCTTCAGGTTGCGGGAAAAGTACCTTATTAAAAATTGTCGCTTCCTTGCTCTCCCCCACGCAAGGAACCATTTTGTTTCAAGGAAAGGACATCAATACCATTTCACCAGAAAATTATCGTCAGCAAGTATCGTATTGTACTCAAACACCAACTCTATTTGGTGCTACGGTCTATGATAACTTAGCTTTTCCTTATCAAATAAGAAAATTACCATTTGATAAAAATAAGATACTCAATGACCTGCAATATTTTTCATTACATGAAACTATCTTAGAAAAAGGCATAAATGAGCTTTCGGGTGGAGAGAAACAGCGTATTTCTTTGATCCGTAATTTGCAATTTCTACCACAAATTTTGCTATTGGATGAAATTACCAGCGCACTTGATGAAGAGAATAAAATCAAGGTCAATGAATTTATTCATCATCTTACGATAGATAAAAAAATCGGTGTGTTATGGGTAACTCATGACCAAGATGAAATATCTCATGCAAATGAAGTTATTACGCTTCCCGTTCATAACGCTGAACAATAGGATATTACCGTGCATCAACCAACTATTTCCAATGAATCACTGACATTTTCTATCCTGTTAGTCCTAGTGGCTATTTTTATTAGTCACAAAGAAAAACTGTCCCTTGAGAAAGATATAATCTGGAGCACCTTCCGAGCTATTGTTCAGTTACTAATCGCAGGATATATTTTAAAATATATTTTCAATGTCGATCACAAATTACTCACTATCGCATTAGTGATGTTCATTTGCGTCAATGCAGCCTGGAATGCCAAAAAAAGAAGTAAATATATCGACAAAATCTACCTGACCGCCCTCATCGCAATTACATCAGGCACTTTTCTCACCCTCCTCATTCTGATTATCACTAATGCTATTGCATTCACACCAATGCAGGTTATTCCTATTACAGGTATGATTGCCGGTAATGCCATGATAGCCGTGGGATTATGCTTTAATAACCTTGGCCAACGCTTTGCGAGCCAGCAACAACAAATCCAAGAAATGTTAAGTCTAGGGGCAACACCTAAAATTGCGTCGGCTGCGATTATTCGCGATAGCATTCGCGCCTCGTTGATCCCAACAGTGGATTCTGCAAAAACGGTGGGAATTGTTAGCCTTCCGGGGATGATGTCTGGTTTAATTTTTGCTGGCGTTGACCCATTACAAGCCGTTAAGTACCAGATTATGGTGACGTTTATGCTATTAGGAACAGCGAGCCTTTCAACTATTTTGGCAGGTTACATGACCTACATGAAATTTTATAACCAGCGCCATCAATTATTAGTTACCACCCTGAATAAATAATAAATTATCATTGCCGCTTGGAATTTATTTCAATCTCAAGCGGCACGCTCTTTTGCAGCTCCAAGCAAGTTAACCAATTCCAACAGGTAAAACTTCTATCAGCTGCGCTTTACTGTTTTCGCTATCAATCAGCTTAAAGATATGGTCTAACATGGTAGGGACATCTTGTTTAACCATTTCAATATCATTGCCTAATAATGCAACAAAAGGATCCCAGTCAAAACAACCTAAATTTGGCTGTTTTAACCCCGTACATCCTTTGTTTCCTAGCCAACGCATCACTCCCTCTAATGAGATAGTGGAATTGATAAATAGGCCACATTGCGCAATTTTCTGCGAGTCATTGTTATGTTTTTCAAAAAAAACGGATAACGCCTTTTCTGCTTTTTCGGGGGCATAGCCACAAGCGAGTATATTTTCCCTTGGTACTGTAATTTGTAATTCATTGTGGGCATCAATAAAACCGCGAATACGTTCATGCGTATTATGGTCATGTTCGCGCCCACCAATAAAAATCAGCGCTTCACGTTGAAATTGTTGTGTTTTTTGTTTACGTAAAACTCGCTGAGTCAACGTTTTAGCGCCAAGATAGTTATCAGAGATCACCGACGGTGCTAGCGTCCCTGGCAAGTCCAAATTTAATGTTGGCACACCAGAAGCTTGGCAGATTTCCGTAATTTTATCTGGGTTCGTCGCCCCTGTTGAAATCAACCAATCCACCTGATAAGACAGCATCGCTCGAGCGGCTTCAATCTCTAATTTAGGGTCACGGCGAGTACATGTAATGATCGGAAATAACCCCCTTTCACGAGCCATTTCCTCAAAATGTTCGACAATAGAACCAAAATAACGGTTATCGTATTTTGGCACTAACATACCAATAATTTTTGATTTATTGCTGCGTAATAAACTGGCCTGTTTATTCACCGAATAATTTTGTTCTTTCGCTATACGGATCACTTTCTGTGCAAGTTGCGCGCTAATTCGCCTTTTTTGCCAATTACCGTTGAGCACAGCACTCACTGCACTGGCTGAAACCCCCGCCAGTTCTGCAAGGTCATAGATCGTTGTTTTCTTATTTTGTCTGATCTTGGTCACAGATTCATATCTCCATTTTTTACTAGCTTGACACCAAAGTCGAAAAGTCGCAATACTGCTACATCGATTGAGCATTATTGAAATTGATGAAGCATGAGTTGATATGATGCAAAATTAACAATATCAATCCATCATATGTAGCCACCTATCCATTCTTGTGACTCGTTGTCATTTCATTGATTTCATAAGCTTTTTATTCTTACATTTCGCTAAAATATCCGATTGGAGTAAAACTATGGCCATTTCCATTGAAAACAAAGTCGCAGCAATCACAGGGGCAGCTTCTGGTATCGGTCTTGAATGTGCTCGCACCCTGATCAAAGCCGGTGCAAAAGTCGTTCTTATTGACCGCGCTGAAGAACGATTAAATCAGTTAGTTGCTGAACTGGGCGAGAATGCAATTCCATTAGTTGTCGATTTAATGAAGCCAGAACAAGTAGATGGGATGCTTGATGCTATTTTACAAAAAGCAGGACGCTTAGATATTTTCCATGCTAATGCAGGCGCTTATATTGGTGCGCCCTGTTGCTGAAGGTGACCCTGATGTTTGGGATAATGTATTGAATTTAAATATCAATGCCGCTTTCCGTTGTGCGCGTGCCGTGTTGCCTCATTTTATTGCTCAAAAATCAGGTGACATATTATTCACCAGCTCAATCGCAGGTGTCGTTCCAGTGATTTGGGAGCCTATTTACACGGCCTCAAAATTTGCCGTTCAAGCCTTTGTCCACTCTACGCGCCGCCAAGTATCTGAGCATGGCGTACGTGTTGGTGCCGTATTACCGGGCCCAGTTGTTACTGCACTATTAGACGATTGGCCAAAAGAAAAAATGGAAGAAGCCTTAGCCAACGGTAGCTTAATGCAACCTATTGAAGTCGCAGAAGCGGTACTGTTTATGTTAACTCGCCCTAAAAATGTCACTGTTCGTGACCTCGTTATCGTACCAAACAGTGTCGATCTCTAACTTGTCATCTCGCAATTTATTGCAGCTAACACCTTGGAGGAACAATGAGTAATCCAACAGCTCAATTAAAAAATAACGAAAACGTTGTTATTGGTATCGATGTCGGTACGGGGAGTGCTCGCGCAGGCATATTTGATATGTCAGGCAACATGTTAGCGTCCGCCAAACATGACATCACACTTTTTCGTGATAGCGCACACTTTGCCGAGCAATCCAGTAATGAAATATGGGAAGCCGTTTGTTATTGCGTAAAACAATCCATGGCATCTTCTGGTGTTCAGTCACGACAAGTAGTCGGGATTGGCTTTGATGCCACCTGTTCATTGGTTGTTATCGGCCATGATAAACAACCGATAACCGTTAGCCCATCAAACTTTGCAGAACGTAACATTATTGTGTGGATGGATCACCGAGCTACGGAACAAGCTGAACGTATTAATCAATTACAGCACCCTGTTCTTAATTATGTTGGTGGTAAAATTTCCCCAGAAATGGAAACACCAAAAATATTATGGCTGAAAGAAAACTTACGCCAAAGTTATGATAATGCATGGCAATTTTTTGACTTAGCGGATTTCCTAACATGGAAATCGACAGGTTCACTGGCACGCTCCACATGCACAGTCACCTGCAAGTGGACATATCTTGCCCATGAAAAACGTTGGGATGCAGACTATTTCCATCAAATCGGTTTAGCCGAACTGGCTAATGAAAACTTTGAACGAATTGGCCAGCAAATTGTTGAACCTGGTACCCCCTGTGGCTCAGGCCTAACAGAGCAAGCCGCACAACAAATGGGATTATTAGCCGGAACGCCTGTCGCTGCCGGTATGATTGATGCACATGCAGGGGGTATCGGTACCGTTGGTGTCAACGGCGATGCCACTGCCAATATGGCTTATGTGTTTGGTACCTCTTCATGTACCATGACAACCACGAAAGAACCGTATTTATACCCGGTGTTTGGGGCCCTTACTTCAGTGCAATGGTTCCCGGTATGTGGCTAAATGAGGGTGGACAGAGTGCGGCTGGTGCTGCAATAGATCAATTGCTTTCTCTGCATCCCGCTTCCGCTCAAGCAAAAGTCATCGCTAAAGAGCAAGGAAAGCCGTTGCCTGTCATGTTGGCAGATTTAGTTTTGGAAAAAGCTGACTGCGCCTCTCAATCTGTTGAGTTAGCAGAAAAAATACATGTCGTACCTGAGTTTTTAGGTAACCGAGCACCATTTGCCGATCCTCATGCGAGAGCGGTTATCGCAGGTTTAACCATGGATAACAGTATGGAGAATTTACTTTCTTTCTACGTTGCTGGTGTTTGTGGGATTGGATATGGATTGAGACAAATCATTGAAGCACAAGCAGAATCAGGTGCGATAATTGACAATATTGTCGTCAGTGGCGGCGCAGGCCAACATCCGCTGATCCGCCAGCTCTTAGCGGATGCTTGCGGTGTACCTGTGATATCAACGCAAGCAAGCGAACCAGTGTTATTGGGTTCCGCTATTCTCGGTGCTGTGGCAGGGAATGTCTGTGAAGATGTTGCACAAGCCATGGAAAGATTTAGTGCTATCGATCTAACTTACCATGCAAACGATGACTACAAAACACGTCACGATACCCGATTTGCCTCATTCCTGCGTTTGCAGCAGTGTGCAAGGGAATTAAAAGGTTAACTACCACTTAAACATAAAGAAGAAAGCCATTAATTGACTTTCTTCTTTTTTCTAAACAGGCATTTCTTTGCTATACCAGAGGATACAAAATTTGCCATCAGAAACAATATTTGTCCCATAAGGCATCCACCACCTCCATGGGTAACAAATCATAGTCTCCCTCAACCATGGGAATTGACATAGAAACTCGACCATCTTTACTGCTATATGATTTCACAATAAATTTTTTATACCCTTCTAACTTTGCATTTTTTATGCGAAATACTTCACCACAAACATAGCCTAAGTCTCCTTTATCAGGAGTTTGGCGAATGAAATTGTACCTCACATTTTTAAATGACGCTGACTCTGGATACGACAGGTAATCTTCTACGCTACTTTTTGCCATCTTGACGAGATCTGGAGTCGGACTGTAGTTCATCGTCACCCCCAGAATAAAAGAGCACCCAGTTAACAATAATATTGTGAGCAACTTTATAATGTTCATATTTCAAGCTCTCATAAACACAAAATACAGCTAACTAACCCAAATGGCATAGCCGTACCTTCAGGACAAAATACTTGAGTAGTTATTTTTAGTTAATTGTAAGTAAATAATAATTAATTTAAGAATACAGGTGGATATCCACTTAAGATTACCTTATTGGATAGCACAATTTATCTCATTAGTATTTTCTTTAATAACAATTATTGGAACAAATAGACACAGTTGTATTTATATGCTCTATTCGTATTTATACTTTATTTTACCTATCACATGCGTAAGTATACCAGTATTAAACTAAGAATATAAATAGTACCCGAAAGATTAACTGTTTCAATTTGTATTTTTTTCACAAAAAGAGTGTCACTTCCATGCATCAAAAAACAATAATAAGTCTTAATTGTTAACAACAATTTAATATTAATCAAAAAAAATATATGAGCAAATAATTCAATTTAATAAATGCTATGTCTAATTGTTAATTAACTCACACTGTGAGTACATAAATCCATAAAAGGAGTAAATATTATATTGGTTGATTTTTCACTAATTTTTACACTCTATTTTTAATTTATAAAAAAAAACAAATCAGAAACAATAAATCATTTAAATTCAAATTGTTATCTGAAAAATAAATATTTTAATTGATAAAGGCAATTATTTTATTAAGCACAAAAATTGCACTTAAACAACCATTCTTATTTCACATAATTCTTTAACTAAAGTATAAAGCACCTTAAACATAGAAAACATAACACATTGATAATAAATATAAATTTAACATTAAGAATGTTTGTCTTATTGTTTAAAAAAAGATGAAAAATAGTTAATTACAATAATTTAACAAATAAATCATAAGAATATCTAACGATAAATTTACAATCATTCCCTATTCAAAATAAATAAAAATCACTTTCCAACCCTTTTTAGGTATCTCAATCAACTAAAATTACAGAATATTCTTATAATTATTTGCCTTGCAAGCCAATATCTAAAATTATCCGACCAAAATTGACAAAATAATTTTTCAAACTCAGGTAGCATTATCATCCAAATAAAAAGGGTAAACCATGACAAATATTCAACTACTATTATTGGCAACCAACAACATCAAAAACGGCGTAGATATAAGTCACTCTCAAGAGTCTTATGTATATCAATACTACTATACTCATGTTGCAAACCAGTTTAATAGCGTTCAAGACTATCTGATTGAATTTGTGCGCCAAACATCGAGTTTATTAGATAACGAACCTATACTAGCGAAGCAGCACCATCATATCTACTCAACTATTGAACGATATTTAACCACTGCTGAACAGCGCTATATAGAACGACAGAAATTACTTCAAAAGCCATGAAACTACAGCCGTAAAAAAGGCCCATGATGAGGCCTTTCATATCCCTCTAAAATCAACATACCCAATAAAACAATATATTAATCAGACAGATAAAAACGATTAAACGTATTTAAACATGCTATAGTGTGGTCAATGTGTGGACACTTTCATTCAACCCGCCCTTCTAACAGCCAGCATTTCATTCACCAGATGAAGTTAATGGTACAAATACTATGTATTGAACGCGTAACCAAAAAGTATTGAGGTATTTATCGCACTGCCTCTCCTTGAAAAAAACATCCGGCAGGAAAGATGATTACAAGATACATACCATGAGTGTCGACGCTTGATTCGTAGTGTATAGAGTTGAGCTAGCGAGTTTGTAATTTAAAATAAGAGGCAAATATACAGAATTACTTACAGAGTCGGTCGAGTAAGACAACTATAAGAAATCCATCGATTATTCCCAGTATTAAAATAATCAACAAAATCAGCATATAAACTACGCCGGGTTGATATATTAAAATTCAACTTCTGTGGTGAGTCCATTACACTGAACTCGTTTATGAACTCATCTAAAGCTTCCGTTACTGGCTTTCTGCGATCTTTTGTCATGACACTTTCAATTGCTTTTGATAAAAAAAGCCCACAGGCGTTAGGTGTAAGTTCACTATCTTGTAGTGCAGAATGTTTATATTCAATGTTATTAAAAAGCCCCGCCAGCTTACTTTGTATTTCTGGACTTAGCGCATGCTCATTGCCTGAATGAAATACAATCGCATCATTTCCTTGATTTTTTTTAGATTGTACAACTAAAATCCAATGGTTATCGACACAAACGGGGAATAGTACATCTTTACTCATCCTTTCAGGTATTACAGGAGGACTAAATTTGTTCGGTGGTATTTGCGCTACTTTGTTTGGTGGCCTCCTCGGTGGTGCTATCGATGGGGTATTAGATGAGGTAATAGATAAAATCCGCTCCAACATTTCTAATCCAATAGGTTCTCTAATAGAGAGATTATTTGCAATACCGAAATTTTCTCTTATTTTATTAATACTACCTGTAATCTCATCATCATTAATGAACCTAGTAGAGTCCCAGATGTCCGAGCTCAAGCTATCACCAGAGAGCTCCTGCGATATTATTTTAATATCTGTCGTGTTATCTAAATTAGAGCCATATATATATTTTAGCTTCCTAGAACTATCTATTTCTATTTTGTTATTCAAATTCTCATCATATAAACTCAAACACTTTGTGGAGACATAATTAGATGCATATGTTCTTTCTACATGACTAAAGGTTTTGAAAAGGACGTCTTGGGCTTCTTTCTGTTCATTACATGAGGGCCTTAATGCAATATCAAATAATTTATTAATGCTGTCTTCAACCTCATACGGATTTTCACTTCGCAATTTAGATGTATCAATCTGCGACATCTTGATTTTTGAAGAATGACTTAAACGCTCATGTGAAGAGGCATACACGTTAGAATAATAATTTGAAGATACACTCGGCATGATTTGTCTCTATATTTAACACTCAATAAAAATTCGTTGCTAAATTAAATCAATAATTTCTTTGTTAACATAGTCAGTAGATAACCTGAAATACTATCGACCTATGTTGTCAGGCGTAGTTCTGAGGCTCTCTTGCAGGTGCATGACAACCAATCTATTTAGTGGGCAGGCCTAAAAGGGTATTTATTGCTGATTATCTGTACACAAAATTTTCGCGAGCCGCCACTGCGTTAAAATCAATTTTCTATAACTAGATAGCAATTATTTTTACGTGATCACCGACCTATGGATAAAAAATGCCGCCTCAATGAAGTGGGCGGCACTATTTAATTAGTGAATGGTCCTACTCGTCATCCAAATCCAGCGAAAACTTAATTACTGTTCCTGTAATTCCAATTCGGCAATAATTGGAAGATGGTCGCTTACACTTGACCATTGAAACTCTTTATTATCAGTTGGGATCTGCATACTTTTCACATCCCATATTTGGCCTTTAAAGGTGAAAATATGGTCAATATCAATGGCTGGGTTCACAGCTGGCCAACTACGGTAATCAACGCCCTGTTTTACGACAGGCTCCCACATATAACGGATTTCTTGAATCGGTTGCTCATTTGCTGTGGAGTTAAAATCACCCGCAAGGATTTTTATGGATGCAGCGATATTATCGAAACCTGTATCGGTATCACCAATTGAGGCATCTAAAATATGGCGAACTTGGCCAATACGAATAGTTGGGTCTTTTTGCCAATCAAGGTGTGTTCCCATAATAATAATTGGTGCATCAAAACCAGGCTTGGTGATTTGTGATAGTAAAACAACGCGTTGTTCTGCATCACCGGAAGGTAAATTAACCACCTGTGATTTTTCAATTTTATACTTTGATAAAATTCCCACTCCGTATTCTCCACCATCAAAATCGAGGGCTTTACCAAAGGCGAAGTCCATCTTATTGGCTTTCGCAATTTCTTCGAGTTGGTGAACTTTTTTACTACGTGCGGTTTTATTATCAATCTCAGTCAACACAATAACATCGGCATCAATCTTTGCGATGGCTTTATTTAAGTTTTCTAAATTAGCCACGTCCCCCGCTAATTCATTTTTACCAATATTATATGTCGCAACTTTAATCGTTGGTTTATTGGCGGTATAAACTTTATTCGGTGTTCCTCCATCTTGTACTTTTAAAATTTCAGAACCCGTCGTGGATGTTGTCGCCATAGCTCCGCATGAAATTAAAATGGCTGTAGAAATCGCTGTTTTCAATATTTTCATTGTGTTCCCCTGTTATTGTCAAAGTGACAAATTAAATCAACATGTGGCTTTATCATTAACCTTTAGCTACAACTGGTTAATTGCTACTTGTTACATTAACAGGGAATGAGAATGATGCAGTGACCTAGATAGCAATCTTATTTCGAGATACAAAAAAACAATCTTTTATTTGTCGAGATAGTGAGTTATCGCACTTTTTCTTGACTATGCACAAACAAAATACACAGTAAAACTGTGACTTATAAGCTATAAAAGCCATTCTATGCACTTTGTCTGGCCTCGAATTTATAAGGAAAAGTGACCTCTTCTTGTAGTTCAGAGAAGTCATCCTCAACATCCGATAACCATTTCAGCAATTTTTTGGCCGTCTCGCGCGCCATTTTACTGTAATCGATACGCACAGAGGTCAAGGAGGGGTGAATATGATCGCAATTCGAAGAGCCTTCAACGCAAGCAACTGCGAGCATTTTAGGCACTTTTATTAACCGCCTTTGGCATTCAAAAATAACCCCTAATGCAATCATTTCATGGCTACAAATGACGGCTTCAAGCTCAGGTTGGCGTGTTAGCATTTCACTAATTGCCTGACGGCCAAAATCCATGGTGGCAACATAAGGCGTTGTAATGCTTTGGTCTGCACTTTGGTTGTAACTTAGCATTGCCTTATTCCAACCACTGAGCTGCTGGCTTTGCATTTTGCTATCCATTTGAGCACCAATGTAACCTATTTTTTTATGTCCCTTTTGTAACATATAGTGAGTTAAAAAATTCACCGCTTCCCCTATGTTACTTTTAACATTGAGTGTAAATGGATGGTTAGACTCCGTTGCGACACTAATAACAGGAATATCCACATTCTTTAAATATTGATAAACACTCTCAGAATTAATTGCCCCAAAAATAATCAGGGCTGCCGGGTTGCTCTGTAATAAGGTTGATAAAACCTCTGACTCTTTTTTTTGCTGATAATCGTGGCTACCAATAACAACCTGATAGTGGCTTTTATTCAGAACTTCCTGTAATGATTGCAGAAAAACTGAGCTCGCACTATCCCGTAAAGAGGGAATGAGTACAGCGACAGTTCGGCTTTGGCCTGAAGCTAAAATTCCCGCAGCTGAATTTGGGATATACCCAAGTTCTTCAACCGCTTCATTAATTTTCTCACGAAGCTTATCAGAAACTAACTCCGGTGTACGCAAAGCGCGGGATACTGTCATAGAACCCACGCCAGCATATTTAGCGACATCTTGTAGCGTGACTCGTCCAGTATTTTTTCTTTTTCGTGTTTTTTGCATGAAATACTTTTATTTAGCCTAAACTGATTATTCAACGCCTATAACTTACCACAGGTTCCATAGGTTAATTAGCCGTCAAGCTGATTGATTTAGTATTTGTTCGCTATATTTAGTCAAAATGATAGCGCTATCACGAAAATGAACAATTCAGCTAGATAGCGCTACCATAGATCACTACTATGCTCTTAATTACAAAAAATGATAACAATTTTTAGCCCACCAGGAGCAAATTGAATGTTAACGACATTACTGACCCCCAATGTCATACAGGTTGTCGAAAGTGCCACTGATTGGCAAGATGCAATAAAAATTGCCTGCCAACCATTGATTAATAATAAGTTTATCGAGCCAAGATATATTGATGCAATAATTCAATCACACGAAAAAATCGGCCCATACTATGTATTAGGACCGGGAATTGCGATGCCGCATGCACGCCCTGAAGACGGAGTAAACCAGCTATCGTTGGGATTGACTGTTATAAAACAGGGGGTTGAGTTTGGCTCAGAAGGCAACGACCCAATCAAATTGTTAATTGTACTGGCAGCCACGGATAGTAATAGCCATATTGGTGCAATCGCAAAATTAGCTGAGCTTTTTGATAATCAAGAAGATATAGACAGCATCATGCAATCAGAAAACGTAGATGACATTCTTCACGTCATCGCTAAATATGAATAATAAGGAACATAATATGAAAATCACTGTAGTTTGCGGAAATGGTTTAGGCACAAGTTTAATGATGGAAATGAGCATCAAAAACATTTTAAAAGACTTACAAGTCAACGCTGATGTCGATCATGTGGATTTAGGATCCGCCAAAGGAACAGTTAGCGATATTTTTGTCGGTACGACAGATATTGCTGAACAACTAGTTGCTCAACAAGTTGGTGGTGAAATTGTCGCTTTAGAAAATATGATCGATAAAGTTGCAATGAAAGAGCGTCTGAGTGTGGCATTACAGAAACTTGGTGCAATGTAAGCGGAGGCACTATGTCATTTTTTCGTTTTCTGATGCAGGATGTTTTATCTGAACCTGCTATTTTAGTCGGTTTGATCGCCCTTATCGGTCTAATCGCACAAAAAAAACCTGTGACAGAATGCATTAAAGGCACTATCAAGACTATAATGGGTTTTGTTATTTTAGGGGCCGGCGCAGGTTTAGTTGTTAGTTCATTAGGCGATTTCTCCGCTATTTTCCAACATGCATTTGGTATTAACGGTGTCGTGCCTAACAACGAAGCGATTGTTTCTATTGCACAAAAGAGCTTTGGTCGTGAAATGGCAATGATCATGTTCTTTGCGATGCTAATCAATATTTTGATTGCTCGTTTAACGCCTTGGAAATTCATTTTCTTGACGGGTCACCATACCCTATTCATGTCCATGATGATTGCAGTAATTTTAGCAACCGCGGGTATGGAAGGAACTTTACTCGTTACTGTAGGCTCATTAATCGTTGGCTTCTGCATGGTCTTTTTCCCAGCGATAGCTCACCCATACATGAAAAAAGTCACAGGTTCTGATGATGTTGCAATCGGCCACTTCTCGACCATTTCTTATGTATTAGCTGGTTTCATCGGTAGCAAATTTGGTAATAAAGAACATTCAACTGAAGATATGAATGTTCCAAAAAGTTTATTATTCCTACGTGATACGCCAGTCGCAATTTCGTTCACCATGTTCATTATCTTTATTATTACCTGCTTATTTGCAGGTGGTGATTTTGTTCGTGAAGTCAGTGGTGGGAAAAACTGGTTCATGTTCTCATTAATGCAGTCCATCACATTTGCTGCTGGCGTTTATATTATCCTGCAGGGTGTGCGTATGGTTATTGCAGAAATTGTTCCTGCATTTAAAGGTATTTCAGATAAATTAGTACCAAATGCCAAACCTGCACTAGATTGTCCAGTGGTATTCCCATATGCGCCAAATGCAGTATTAGTTGGCTTCTTAAGTAGCTTCGCTGCGGGTGTATTAGGTATGTTTATCCTGTATGCATTAAATATGACCGTTATTATTCCTGGTGTCGTGCCTCACTTCTTCGTGGGTGCCGCTGCAGGTGTATTCGGTAATGCGACAGGTGGCCGCAGAGGTGCTATTTTAGGTGCATTTGCTCAAGGTTTATTAATTACTTTCTTACCTGTATTCCTATTACCTGTACTCGGAGACATTGGAATTGCAAATACCACTTTCAGTGACGCTGATTTCGGCGCCATCGGAATTTTATTAGGTATTATTGTTCGCTAAATAGATTAGACTCCCCTGCGCAATCGGGCACTGGGGAGTTCTTCGATAGTTACCCTACTTTCCCAGCCAAGCACCATCCTTAAATAAGAATTCCTGTAATAAAATTAAATCATCTGGCGTTACATGGATCATACCTTCGCCAGGCACATCAATTTCAGCTATCATAAACAGGGCCAAAGTGGTTAATGAAGGCAGAATTAATATCAGCCAGTTTTTCCCCTTGGTTCCTCGAATATTGTAGCCAATTAAAATATTTGAACAGATAGCAAAGAAGATCAGCAAAAACCAAGTTGCATTAGGAATTTGATGACGCCAGCTAGCCATGGTTTTTTGTTGTGAAAGATAAAGGTCACTAAATGCGCTGAGAACCGATGCGACAATTGGGTTTGGTGATTGAAAAGCTTCTTTTACTCCGATTTCCCATAATTGGTTTTGTTTATCCAAAGAAACCATGCGCCATTGACTATTTTCATCACTAACACCTGATTTGAAAAATTCAATTCTCGCCTCTAAATATTGCTCAATAAGCAAAGAGGCTTTATTTCGATCATCTGTACTTAATAGCTGTGCCCGTTGATATGCCGTGCCAATTGCAATGGCTTCATTTTCTTCTGTTTGTTGGCGATTATTATAACCATTGATTGAAATTGATAGCACGAAACCTATTAATAAACCCAAAAGAGATAAAATAGCCCCTAAGATGATTTTTGCTTCATCATCTGTCGCTTCTTCATGAGCAGACTTACGTTTGAAAATATATTTACCGATATACGCTGAAATAACTAGCAAAATGAAAGTAATTACGAATAAAAGAATAGAATCTATTGGTGAATCATTTATCAACTCAGAAATGTTAAACATTGTGTTTACTCATCACATTTATTTTCTGATGATATAACACAATACCCATATAATTATCTATATGACAATGCTTTTAAGCGTAAGTTGGGATTTAACAACTACCATCACATCCAAATAAGACATTTAACTAGTCAACTATAAAGCAAAGACTCATTCATCTAGAGTTTAGCGTTTAAATTTAAATTAAATTCATTAGTCATGATTACAAATTCAGCATATAAATGTGCTCGTCATCTATAATTTTGCCTGTAAAGGAGAAACCCAAAGTGGTGTACAGCTGTTTAGCAATCACATTTTCCTCATCCAGGCCCAAACGAATGCTCGTCATCCCTATCGTTTTAAAATAACTAATAATCGTACTAAAGGACGCCTTACCTAAACCTTTACCGATATATTTATAATCCAACATAAAACGACAAAGAAAAGCATCATTTGGATAGTCATCAGATTTTTTGTACATAAAAAAACCAATGAGTTCATCATTCCAATAAAGTGCTTTAGGCTGAAACTCTGGATAATAATGCGACTGCGCAATTGAATACGCATTACAACAGACGTACTCCTCTAATACTGTAGCGACGCCATCCGCATTTGAAGTTAATTCGCAAACATCCCAAAAATTGAACTTATCGACTTCTTTTATAGAAACCACCTTATTTTTCCTCCTTACCATCCAGAAAATCCATATAACGATTAATATAAGAGGTTAATTCAGAGGAGCTTTCATCAAGTATTTGGATACCATGTTGCATAAATAATGCAGCACAAACCCCCATACCCGTTTTTAATGAACCATCAAAATCACCACTGTATATCTGCTGACTACCACAAGAAGGGCTTTTCGCTTTCAATACAACCAACTCAACACCTATTGACTGCACTTTTTTTAGTGCTATATAAGCCCCGTCAATAAATTCCTTTGTCACATCTATATGGTTACTATCAATTACTCTCGCCTTCCCTACTAATACATCATTACCATCCCCTGCGACAATTTCCGCTGGCGCACGTGGAGTCGGGAGCCCAGCAAAAACCTCAGGGCAAATACTCACCACAACACCCTGCTCATACAATTCCTTCAGAGGTGTATATAATTGATGTTTTCCATCATACCT
The DNA here is from genome assembly GCA_029227775.1 of Morpho helenor. Lineage (NCBI taxonomy): Eukaryota > Metazoa > Arthropoda > Insecta > Lepidoptera > Nymphalidae > Morpho > Morpho helenor. Next base: position 92,495 of record JARGCU010000038.1, on the reverse strand, counting down.
AACACAATATCCTAATAAACAAGAACTCACTGCGATCATCACTAGCCTCGGCTATTATTTACATATTTACTGCACAAAATCTTATCAAGCCTTATTAGACAACAAGTTATTAGCTAACTTCGCGCTAATAGTGCTTACTCAAATGCTAAAAAGCCAGTTCTAAAGAAATAGAACTGGCTTGAATAAGCATATGTTGTTTAATCGACTAAACTATTGGTTACTACGCATATCCATAATCATTTTACCGTCATAGTCTGCACCAACAACAATATTAGGCACTTCACCTTTATATTTATGCGCTTTTATTTGTTCAATCTCTAACTGCTTCCAGTTAATCATTTCACGAGTGATTGTACGTTGTAATATCGCATTTGCCTCAGCTTCTTTTTGAGCCGCATACAATTTGGCATCCGCTTCTTGGCGCATTGCAAATGAGCTCGCTTGAGCATTACGCTCCCTTGCTATCGCTTGCTGCTCCGCAGATTCACGTTCAGCTTCAGCAATAACTACTTTTTTCTGCGCTAATTCACGTTCTTTTTCAGCTTCGGCTTTTGCTTGGTTAATTTGCTCTTGACGCATTTTAGTATTAACCACTTGTTCTTGAACAACCTCTGGCAAGGTAATATCTTGGATCATGATCTCTTTAATCGTATATCCATAAGGTGATGCATAGCCTTGAATGGCATCACGAATAGACTCCTGCAGTTTTCGTTGTGTATCCGCAGTATACAGATCTTGTGCGTTAGCCACATCTTTACCGAATTCCAAAATAGTTGATATTAGTTTCTGGCGAACATACTTATCCAATGCTTCACTTTCTGTACCACCATTAATACGCAACACTGGTGCCTTAGAACCATCAAATTGCAACATTACAGTAATGTCGACAATTGACTTTAATTTATCCTGCGAAGGCACCCTTAATTCTTTTAATGAAACACGGATATCTTTTGTTGAATATGTATCAAAAGTCGTAAATGGGTTAATCGGGAAGTGCAAACCCGCATCATAAGCCTTTGGATCGACTTTTCCTAAAAATGTCCCTACCTTGACTGAACCATCTTGTACAATTGTATATGAGTTTATACCCACAAGACCAATAACAAGCAGTAATGCGGCTCCGATAACCAATTTGACCATGGTTTTAAATTGCATGAGTTAATCCCTATCTGACAATAATTAGTAATTATAATAAACGCTCTATTGTCACCACTTGCTCGATAACTGCAACTCCAAGAATCCTAAAGTCTAAAAAATACAATATAAATCAATCATCATTTAGAAAACTTAATGAATTTTAATCTAAAATTTATGATTTAATATCTAAAAAAACACACACAATTATTTTTATTATGTGTGCTTTTTCATTTTATAATGATAAAAATTCCCTAGTGATGGCTAATTTTTTATTAATGAAGCTCTGCTATTTTATTATTTTTCTCTTCATCGTTATTAACTAAGTACCAATCTATTGCTTCTTTCACTAATGCTTCTGTTGCATCAATAAAGCTCTCAGGCTCTTTCCTCGCTATTTCAGTCAGTATCAGTGGAATTTCAGTGCAGCCCATAACAAACTTATTAACGCCAAGTGCTTTAAGTTGGTTGATATACGGATATATTAACTCTGAGGCTTTTTGAAAATCTCCAGATTTATAGGCAATAATACTTTGCATTATCTTATATTGATTTATTTCATCGGGAACAATGCATTCAACATTATTATTCAGTAATTTTTTTTGATATAACTGTGTTTGAATAGTAGCAGTCGTTGCTAATAAAGCCACCTTATTAACACCCTCTTGAATTATTTTTTCACATGCGGCATCAATAATACTAATAAAATGAACATTAATCACTTTTTTTAGGTCATCATACCAATAATGCGCTGTATTACACGGCATAATTATACAAGAGACTCCAGCATTTTCGAGTATTTTAAGTGAATCTATCATCGCAGGGAGTGGAGAGGGTCCATTATAAATGATATTTTCTGTTCTATCTGGAATATCAGGTATAGAAACAATAATGACAGGAATATGCTCTTGATCTTTTTTTGCTTGGGTATTATTAATTAATTTTGAAAAAGCATCAGCCGTTGCACCGGGTCCCATCCCCCCTAACATACCTAATATTTTTTTCATAATTCCTCCATCAAATTAATGATATCATGACATAATGTTGCCTTTAGGTAATTGCAGAGTTTCTATAAGGTATGCTAAATTTGCATAGTAAATTAATGACTAAAAATACCCGAGGACACAATGATCAGTAATCTTGAAATTAAATGGTTGCACGATATTGTTGTACTAGAAGAATGCCGAAGTTTCACTTTGGCCGCAGAGAAAAGAAACATCTCTCAATCTTCTTTTAGCCGGAGAATTCAATCTATTGAGTCATCTGTCGGCTTTGAAATATTTGATAGGAACACCAACCCATTACAACTAACTCCGCAAGGAAAAAGTTTTATTGTCTATGCAAGAAATTTACTTGATGATATTTATTTTCAAATAAATAGAATTAAAGGCATCGACAATGACAAACAAAAAATTAATATTTCAGCGGCTCACTCTCTTTCAGTTTTCTTATTGCCTGATTTTATCTCTCAATTTTCTAAAAATGTAGATAAAATATTTTTTGTAGAATCAATCAATGTTGATGAAGCCGTCCATAAACTCAAAGAGGGGCAAAGTGATTTTATTTTGTCATTCTATAATGAGGAATTGATGTCATCACCTTTCTTACACACCAAAATTTTAGAAAGCCGATTACATCTAGTATCTCTTTGTGATAATAATAAAAAACCGATATTTAAGCTTGATGGTTCAATATTGCCTTTAATGAAATACACCGATGAAAGTTATATGGGAAGGCAAGTCAATCAGTTAATGAATAAATCAACAAATCTACCTTTTGAATTATCATTTGTTTCATCTATGAGCGATGTATTAAAACGCATGATCTTAAATGGCAGCGGTGTAGGATGGCTACCCGATTATTCAATTAAAAATGAAATTGAACAACATGAATTGGCAGTTCTTGACCCTAATCTTTCAGTTACCATGGGAGTTTATATCTATCGCACTGAAGCAAGGTTAAATATTTCTTCTGAACGTTTTTGGCAGTTTATGCGTAACCAAACTACTGAATGACCAACAATTAAGTCTCCCTTCTTACAACATTAATTGCAAGAAGGGAGGAATAAAATAGCGCAAATAATGTCTATGGCGTTGTAGTGGCTTTCTCACTCAATGCAGCTTCAGCCCCTGTATTTTCATACCCTCTTCTTTCTTCTAAACGTGATATCACCGCAGTAGAGATGCTATTTCCAACCACATTTGTTGCAGTTCTTCCCATATCAAGGAACTGGTCAATCGCAAGTAACAATAAAATACCCGCTTCAGGTAAGCTAAACATTGGCAATGTTGCAGCAACTACCACGATAGATGCTCTTGCAACGCCAGCCATACCTTTACTGGTCACCATCAAAGTTAACAAAATAAGAATTTGCTCTGTAATACTGAGGTCGATACCGTACGCGTTTGCAATAAATAGCACAGCAAAAGATTGGTACATCATTGAGCCATCAAGATTAAATGAATAGCCAAGAGGTAATACAAAGCTCGTGATCTTCTTAGGCACACCGTATTGGTTCAATGCTTCCATTGTTTTCGGATATGCAGATTCACTACTTGCCGTTGCAAATGCAAGCGCAACGGGTTCACGAATTAACTTCCCTAAACTAAATACAGATTTTCCTAAAAAGACATATCCTGCAAAGAATAGGACTCCCCATAATACAGCCAACGCAACATAAAATAAGCCTATCAACTTACCGTAATCATAAAGTAGGCCCAAACCTTCAACCGTTACAGCAGAAGCAATTGCTGCGAATACGGCTATTGGGGCAAAGCTCATTACATAGTCAGTAATGCGGAACATAATACGTGATAAATCTTCAATTAACGTTACGATGGGGCTTTTTTTATCTTTACAGATAAACGCAAGGCCTGAACCAAAAAAGATTGAGAAAACTAATATCTGCAAAATTTCATTATTTGCCATCGCTTCAGCAAAACTTTTGGGGAAAATATGGGTAATAAATGCTTTTAAAGTAAACCCTGAAGTATTTAATCCACTATCAACCGCGGCAGCAGGAACAGTTAAATTAAGTCCAACTCCTAATTCAAATACATTAACAAATACCATGCCAATTAGTAGTGAAATAACCGCTGCCGAAATAAACCATACCATTGCTTTAATGGTAATACTCCCGACTGATGAAGAGCCGCCCATTGATACAATTCCAGAAACAATTGTAGCAAATACCAGTGGGGCAATGATCATTTTAATTAAACGTAAAAATACATCAGTAATAATATTTAAATACGATGCAATATCTTTAGCCTCTTCTACTGATGCGGCATAATTATGAAGCCCCCAACCCAATATAACCCCTAGGATTATAGCAACCATAATTTGTTTCATGAGTTTATGTCTGTTCATTCGTACCCCTATTTTATTTATATAAAGTTATTTTTATAACCTTTTATTGGATGCGACTCTTGAGCCTAAAACCGATAGTTACATTTTTTTAACTTAAAGAGAAATGCAAATGGGAGAAATCCCATGCAAAAAATGCATAGGGTAAAAATTTAACTTAACCCAATGATATATAAAACTTTAAAGCAAATAAGAATCAATCATTTTTAAAAAACAGCATCATAAGTTGAATTCAATTCAAATATACTAAATCTAAAAAATTGAAAATTCCCTACTAAATTAATTTACTATTAATAAAATAGAGTCGCTCACAAATTTCTATGGCCTCTTGTTTATTTTTTATATTTGTGAACCCCAATAATATATATGGTTTATCAGCCCTGCTCATTGTCCATTCGCTTAAACACTCAATATTAATTTTATATTCACGAGCCAAATTTACGTATTTTTTCGCTGATTTTCCATTAATTAATTTAGCAACAATGTGCATTCCCCCCGACTGAATCTCAACCTCAAAAATATCTTTTAATATTATTGAAATTGCCTCTATTAACAGTTGCCTTCTTTGACGATATAAATTACGCATTTTTCTCAAATGCCGTGAAAAATGTCCTTCATTAATGAATTGAGCGGTTAACTGCTGTTGATAATTAGGGCACTGATTACCTATTTTTTTTGCAACGAAATGAAAATGTTTAACCAAAGAGGAAGGAACAACAGTATATGACAATCGTAATGCAGGAAACAATACTTTGCTAAATGTTCCGCAATAAATAACACGCTCCTGACTATCTAAACTTTTTAATGCCGGCAACGGTTTGCCTTGATAATGAAATTCACCATCATAGTCATCTTCAATAATCCAACTATTTTGTTTATTTGCCCAATCAAGTAAGGATAATCGTCTTTCTAGGGATAACACAACATTCGTAGGACTTTGATGAGTTGGAGTTACTATCACAAAGTTTGCAGAAGGAGCAATACATCTTCCTTTCTCTACATTCATTCCATCTTTATCAACTGAGATGGGGATTAATTCTAGCCCCATTTGTTGTAAAAACTCACGAGCAATATGATAACCAGGCTCTTCAAACCACCCTATGTCGCCTATATTGAACAAGCTTTGAGTAATCAGCTGTAAACTTGCTCTATGCCCTGAACTAATAAATATTTGCTCAGGAACACAGTCAATACCACGAGATACCATTAAATAACGAGATAACCCTTCCCGTAATTCTTCCAAACCTTGAGCTGCTGGATAACTTAATAAATTATAATGGCTTTCACGTAATACTTTCGCTGAAATTCGCCCCCAGAGTTTCATCGGGAAAGCATCTAATGCAGGAATTCCCAAACGCAATGGTTCTACGTCGAATGTCTCTACAACTAGAGAATTATCTTTCCTTTTATTGGACATTTTACTATTTAGAGTTTGTTGATTGACGGTTAACTCCATTGATTGATATGTTTTTCTTTGTTCAAAAAACGCTTTTGGTAAATCTTTCATTGACTCCGCAACAAATGTACCTTTAGCCCCTTTTGATTCAAGAACACCTTCACTCACTAATAATTGATAAGCTAGCTCTATAGTGCCACGGGCTACATTTAGTTCACTTGCTAAGACACGAATTGAAGGTAAGCGCTGCAAAGCTTGCAGTTGCCCACTTTTAATCCCCTCATATATACGCTGGTAAACTTGTAAATATAATGGAGTGTTTATTTTTTCATCAATTTCAAAAAACATATTCGCCTCTAGCTACCATCAGACACCATCTTGTCATAGTTAACTTTGCAAATCTTACCCCTTTATTCTATGACAAGTTGCCTTTACAGTATGACAATTCGAAATAACTTTCATTGTTTATTGCATTTATTCTGATAACAAGACATACGAGGAGCTCACTATGAGTACATTGAGATTGGCCTATAACACATTGTCGCCAGAAGCTTATAAGGGCCTTATTGACTGTAAAAATTCACTCAGTAAAAGTGGGCTAGGAAAAGAACTTATTGAGCTGGTTTATTTAAGAGTTTCTCAAATGAATGGCTGTGCTTTTTGCCTTGATATGCACGCCAGTTCATTACGTTCTTCAGGTGTGAGTAATAAAAAAATTGATACACTCGCTGGCTGGCAAGTTAGTCATCATTTTGATTCACAGGAACGCACCGTTTTGGCTTGGACTGAAGCCGTTGTGAATATCACAACAAGTGGTACATCTGACAGTTTATTTGACGAGTTAAAACTTTATTTTACTGATACGCAGATCTCAGACCTAACGATGGCAATTGGCTTAATGAGTGCATTTAATCGCATTGCTATTGCACTGAGACAATAGTTAGAGTTACTACAAGAATAAGCAAGTTTGTCACATTGCTATATACAATAACTGCTGTGTGACAAACTTACACGTTAATTTACGGAAATGAATATTAAGGATTATTTTTCTTCATCGCGCAATGTCAGAACTTCATAACCATCTTTAGTTACCAATATGGTATGTTCAGACTGAGCTGATAATTTTTTGTCGCGAGTGACCACTGTCCAACCATCCTTCTTCGTTTTAATTTTCATACCGCCTTGGTTGATCATTGGTTCTATTGTGAATGTCATGCCTTCTTTTAACTCAATGCCTTTTCCTCGAACACCATAATGTAAAACTTGTGGGTCTTCATGCATTTCACGCCCTATCCCATGGCCACAGTATTCACGTACAACACTATATCCTTTCGACTCTGCATAATATTGGATTGCGGAGCCAATATCACCTAAAGTTGCACCTGGTTTAACTTGTTTTATGCCTTCCCACATTGCGGCATAAGTATCTTTAACTAGTTTACGCGCTAAAGGAGATGCTTCCGGCATGACATACATTTTGCTTGAATCTGCAATGAAACCATTTTTTTCTAATGTGATATCGACATTAATAATGTCTTTTGCTTTTAAGATTTCATCTTCTTTTGGCACACCATGGCAAACAACTTCATTTAACGAGGTATTTAACACATATTGATAACCATATTGCCCTTTACTAGCTGGACGAGCTTGTAGTTCATTGACAATATAACTTTCCACCCTATCATTAATTTCCATCGTGGAAATACCAGGCATTATGATTGAATCTAACATTTTGAATACGCTAGCTAAAAGCCGTCCTGATTCACGCATTAGTTCAATTTCATCAGCAGTTTTAATAGTAATATTATTCATGATCTTTACCTTTTGATCCTGTTGACTCTTTTTCAAGCATTTCACTAATTAACATCGTAAATGTCTTATTTGGATTTAATTCAGCCTGCATGCCAATTTTTATCCAAAACTCTGCTTGCGAGTTTATTGAGCGAGACATAACTTGACTTGCATGACGCAAATAATCATGTAACTCATCTGAAATTTTAACGATCCCCAAGATACCCTCACCATACAGAATGAATATAAACCATATATAGATCATATAACATTAGTGAGATTGATAATAGTTATCAGTTGTGTAATAGCACAAACCGCATGGATACCACAAAATATACCTGTTGATTAACTTCTTAAGATGAATGCTTCGTCAAAGTATTTATCTTGTTAATAGGTTATGATCATTTAGGAGCATACATTACTTTATTCTGTACTTTATCCTTACTCTATTAGTTCTCAATCTTTCAAGATCGTAAAACTCAATGACAGCATAGACTCAAAAATGTTAGCTGGAGAAATACATGTATAATAAAATTTTGGTACCTATTGATATTACAGAGAAAAGCTTAGCCAATTTAGTCATGTCTCATATTCAATATTTAGCTGAGCATGAGAAAGCACACATTCATTTCTTAGCAATAATTCCTACCGTCCCATTCTATACAACTATGGGTTTTGGCTTTGCAGAAAAAGCAGATAGTGAGCAAGAGAATGTGACGAAAAAACTTGCTGAAATCATCAATGAATTCAATATTTCCAGTGATAAATATAGTGCACAGGTTTTAATGGGAACGCCAAGAGAGGAAATTTTAAGAGTTGCGGAAGAAATAAATGCTGACCTAATTGTCATCGGCTCACGCCGCCCAGGAATGTCGACTTATTTCTTAGGCTCTACTGCTTCAATGGTTATTCAAAACTCAAAAATTTCCGTTTTAACAGTCAGATAAGAATACTTTCTTAAATATATAGGTAATTCGAAATCGAGTTACCTATTTTTTAGTGTTAATCCTAGATACATTCATTGTTCTACAAATTAGTTTATAACTAATTCGACTAATGCTTTAGTTTTTCACTCAAGGAATGTAATGAAAAAGTATCTACTCGGGATCAGTATTACTATCAATGTTATTCTTGTTGTTGCTTTGGTTGTTGCCACCGTGATGTTTTTCAATATGAAAAATAAAGTCACAACAGTGATTGAGCAAGTAAAATCAGGCGAATATATTGATCTTGTTAAGCAAAATTCGCAGCAACTGGTTCCTAACTCACTAAAAGAGTTGAAAGCTATAGAAGCAAGCGATAATCCATGTGAATATTTTTACCAAAAGGTGGATACTGCCATCGAATATTTAACTAGTAATCCAAGTATTATTGGCGCTGAAACTTATGCAAGTCAGTTAGATACATTAAAAAATACAATAGATAAAACACCATCAATTTTAAAAGAAAAAGCATGTAAGAAAGGAATTTCAAGCTTCAACTACATAATTGAAGCAATACAACCTACTGAGAAATAACTTTAAATTTCTTTGTTTGCCTCATTAACTAACCAATTTATAAACCACCTTAAATTACTGACAAACTGTGGAGTATAATCGATAGAGTTTGAGCTCTGAGCAAAAAAATAATCTAACCTATTTTTTTGCTCAGGATAACGATACGTATATTTTTGCACATAATCTTCTAGGCTTTCAGGCCAATCACGATCATTCTCTAAGCGTAAAATATCGGTCGAACGAATTAGCTTTCTTGAGGCCGCCCTTTGTAAAAATTTCAATTCATTAGGGTGAGTACAATTTTCAATTTGCTGGATGTAACCATTTAGCACCTCAACAAAATCACCATTAACGGCCTCGGTTATTTTCTTTGATGGACTAAATGGCATAAATTGAGCGGTGAGATCTTCCCCATAAATACAGCGGCAATGATGCTTTATCCAATATCCCCAACTGTACAAATTAGCCTCATTAAGCACATCAGAATGAACACCAATATCAAAATCAATTTTACTGACTTCGTGAAACTGCTCAGCTAAACACCCTTGCAACTCAGCCAGTTCAATACTCTCAGATGAAGTCATGTTACATGTCAAGATAACACAAAGGTCGAGATCAGAATGCTGAGGGATCGCCCGACCCTTAGCAACGCTCCCATACAAATATACACTGTGCAATTTCGTTTGTAATAACTGGGTAAGCTGACTAACAGTTTCCGTTATTATCCCCTGAAATTCTGATTGTATTGGTACGTATTCTAAAACATGAATACAACCATTAGAGTCTACCGTTACCATAAGCTTATTTGTCTAAAACAAGAGTTTCACTTTGTACTAACCATTCATAGTAGCCGATAACCTCACGGTCATTTAACCAGCGCGATAGCATATCCAACATTAACATGACACTCACTTCTTGTTTTTCTTTCTCACTATGATTGTTAGGTAAATAGTGTACCTTCTGAGCATAGTCTTTCTCTGGGGTCGACAGTGCCAAACTGATATATTGGTTACTATAATCTCCAATAGCCAGCCCTAAAGACACAGATTGCTCAGCTGCATTATCTTTAGCTTGCTGCAATAAGCTCGCCAAGCTTTGTTCTGGTTGTTGAGGAAGAACTTGTCCAAAATTGGCATCGATTTTGGCCGCACATAATGTCCAATTTAATAGGCCGGCACTAAATTGTTCGCTCACGGCTATTTGCAAAGCTCTCTCTTGTAATTGTTTAGCAATTTTCTGAGCAAATCCTTCGGTACCCTCGAAAACTATATTATCGCCAACCCCTTGTTTAATGGCATACCAGTGTTTCTCCATCAATTGGCGTTGTGAAGCAGGACCTGTAAGCTTTAATTCTATAATAGGCATCGATGAACGGTAACCTAATACACAGCCATCAGGTAAAGACATATCATCAAATTGTTTCGCCAGGCTACTTTCACTACGACCAAAACTGGTTAAACGTAAACAAATTGGTGGCTCAGGTAACGTAAAGCGCTCACGCAGTCTTGGCAATATTTGCTCATTAACCATCACCTTAAACTCCGATGGAACCCCTGGAGTGAAAAACAGTAAACAATCATTAAGTACTAAAGAAAAGCCACAAGCTGTGCCAACAGGATTATCTACCAATTCCGCACCTTGCGGTAATAATGCCTGCTTTCGATTAGTTTCAGGCATCACTCGCCCTCTTGCGATGAAATAACGTTCCATAACTTCAATCCACTGCGAATGTTCAACCAGAGGAACCCCTACTGCTTTTGCTGCTGCTAAAGCACTCAAATCATCGCTTGTCGGACCTAACCCACCATTAACAATCAGAATATCTGCATGTAAACTGCGTTCGAGAAAAACAGCGATTAAACTTTCTAAATTATCGCCAACCGTTGTTCTTGTGCTTAAAGGAAGTCCCTGCTGAAAAAAACAATCCGCAAGCCAAGCTGCATTTGTATCGATTATTTGCCCGTGTAAAACTTCATCTCCGGTACTTAACATTTCAACAACTAACATCCATGACTCCCTTTTATAAAAAATTTCACCTTATTAAACTACCTTATTATCCCACTGACTAAAATCAGTATTTAGATATATGACTAAATAAAAAATAGGGGCTGCGTTTAGTCGCTATTTTAAAAGCGCTCGTTATCTAATTTACACGGTTCATACTTATCGTTATGATCCACAAACCCCATACACTATGCAAAATAAATAAAAAGCCAAATTATGATAGATTCAATTTCTGTAACGCTTAATCGTACAGACTATATAAGGTTTAGCCGCTATTGCTATAAAAACCACTACTTTGCGAAAGATAAAACCAGCAATTTGCCATTTTTAATTTTTGTGTTGGCTTTTGTTGTCACCTGCACTTTCACCTTCAAATATTTTAGTGCTACCTTACCGATCATATTTATTTCATTTTTGTTGGCGATACTTCTATTTATCACTTTCGCCTTACGTATTGTACAAAGCTTAAATAAAGCAGTTCCTGATGATGATGGCTTTTTGTTTACAACGCGGGAATATTGCTTTGATGACGAAGGCATTCATGAGACGAGTATTCATGGCTCTTCATTAATTAGATGGAGTGCAGTGCAGTTCATTCGAACTGATGGTGATTTATTATACTTATACTTAGACCGAGTCTATGCTGTGATTATTCCAGCTCGCAGTTTTGCATCAGAACATGCCAGCCAGCAATTCATTCAATTTGTAAAAAATAAAATAGCCCCTCATTAGTAGACATAAAAAACCCGCATTTTAATGCGGGTTTCGTCATTTAATTAGCTAAAGATAATTAAACAAGTTCAGTGACTTCAAAGTTAACTTCGCCACTTAAATCAGCATCATAATTAACACCATCTAAGCCAAAACCAAATAAACGCAAGAATTCTGCTTTATAGCCTTGGTAATCCGTTAATTCATTGATGTTATTATCGTTCAGCTGTTGCCAAATTTCGCGACACGTATTTTGTACATCATCACGTAATTCCCAGTCGTCTAAACGTAAACGATGTTTTTCATCCGTTTCCGGTGTTGCATCATTAAATAACTTAGTGGCAAATAAACGCTGGATTTGTTCAATACAACCTTCATGGATCCCTTTTTCTTTCATAATCTTAAATACAATAGAGATATATAAAGGCATGACAGGAATTGCAGAAGATGCTTGTGTCACAACAGATTTTAATACAGCAACGTAAGCTGCACCGCCCTTCGCTTGCAATTTTTGATTAATCGCATGAGCCGCACGGTCTAAATCTTCTTTCGCTTTACCTAATGTACCGTGCCAATATATTGGCCATGTTAAATCGGTACCAATATAAGAGTAAGCGACAGATTGTGCGTTATCAGCTAAAACACCCGCCTCATCTAAAGCATTCATCCACAGTTCCCAGTCTTGGCCGCCCATAACTTTCACTGTATCAGCAATTTCTTGCTCATTAGCGGGTTCAACAACGGCTTCAATCAGCACGTCTTTGTTTGTATCCAACGCAACAGATTTATATGGCTCGCCAATTGGTTTTAATGCAGAACGAACCACTTCACCCGTCTCTGGCATTTTACGTACTGGCGAGGCGAGTGAATAAACAACAAAATCTATTTGCCCTAAATCTTGTTTAATTAAGTCAATTACGGTTTGACGGCATTCATCAGAGAAAGCATCACCATTAATGCTTTTCGCATACAGCCCTTCTTCTTTTGCTGCTTTGTCAAAACCCGCTGAGTTGTACCAACCAGCAGAGCCTGTTTTACCTTCACTGCCTGGCTTTTCAAAAAATACGCCGATGGTAGCCGCACCGCTGCCAAAAGCAGCATTGATACGAGAGGCCAGACCGTAACCGGTGGATGCACCAATAACTAAAACCTTTTTAGGACCGTTTTTCAGTTCGCCACGAGATTTAACATAAGCGATTTGCTCACGAACATTGGCTTCACAGCCTGCTGGGTGAGCTGTAGTGCAGATAAAACCACGAATTTTAGGTTTGATAATCATAGTAATTTTTTCTTGGTAGCTAACAATCAGCGTCTAATATACCTGATCTTATCCATTTACTTAAGCCACTGTGAAAATAAACCGAGTGAACAGACCAGTTTATTATCACTTTAGCCATCATTGGCTTATTTTAAGTCGTTTAAAGCTTCAATTACGCGCCTCAAAGCATCTAATTCGCGCTCAAGCTCACTTGATTTACCTCGAGGGTAATAATCATATACTTTTGTGCCCCCAGAACGACTGTCATAACACTTATCATTTATCTCGTATATTTTCTTTTTTATTTTAGAAATTTTATGTCGATTGCCATGATATGATGCCTGACGTAACTGTTTTTCTAACTTTACTAATTTTTTTTCGCAATTGTGATAATTAGAGTTCGCCTGTGACGATAGCGGAATTAACATAGCAAAAAGTGCGAATAATAACGTTTTCTTCATCGCATTCTCCTAATAGACCCTGTAAAACGATTTGCATTAGTCCACCATCTATTAATACCTTCATCTACGGGAATTTTCTTAGTTAGATATTCATCGCAATTTATGTATAACACACTGAAAATAACGCTAATTAACTCAACCAAATAGCAATTTAGGGGTTAGAAGCTATGTCACCTGAACAATTTCATGAGCAAATTTGGGAAATACTGCAAGATATAAACAAAGAACAGTTCCATGCAGTTGCTGCTCGATCACCAACAACAGCAGCTATCAAGCAGTTAGAATTAACAACTGGTATCACGCTACCTGAAAACTTTTTAGCATTCACACAGCGCACTAATGGTTTGTGTATTTTGGCAAGAGAAGAAGTATGGCCAGAAGCAAAACTTTTCGATGTTGGTCCCGCTTGGATATTTTACCGGGGAGTCGTCATTTTAGGCATTAAAGCAGAAGAACTCCCCGATTGGGCTAATATCCAGACTGCCTATTATCACTTGGTTGAGACTTATGATATCACCGATGTGCTACCACTTTTAAAAGTCATTGGGGACAGCAACCATTACTGGGGGGTTAAAGCTGATGGCTGCTTTGTTGAAGTATTTGATAATGAAGTCACACATTTAGAAAGTGATTTTATTGAAATGTATTCAACTGAAATTAAAGCGCTTCTTCAACGACAACGCGATATGAGTGAACGAATAGCACAACGTAAGAATAAACAGCACTAAATTATTGGTAAAAAGCCGCTTATTGCGGCTTATTCGGCAGTAAATTATGAATGATCATGACTGAATAAATGAGATCTTTTTTGTCATGTATTTTTCTAAAATGCGAATTACTCACAATAGCAACCATAATCTGCATACCATTCTTTTCATAAACCCGCTTAAAAGGCGTTGTCTCATCATCTGAGATTTTATCTAGAAAAAATGTATCTCTCTTATAGCGCTCAATTGTTTGTTTTGATAAGCCATAAAGCTCATACATTTTTTGATTAATTTCATCATATTCCGCCAATATGACAGCCTGATCTCGACTATCTTTTCCCTGCGCTGAAATTAACATCAAGCTATTTTCTTCTCGTGAAAACATTAATAGAAATAGCCTATTCTTGACTTGGGGAGAGCCTGCAACCGAACATAAAGCACCACCGTCTTGAAATTCAATACACTGTAATTCTTTTAAGCGTAGTTTTTTTAAATCATCGGGGGTTTGCCCCCACTGAAAACCATAAGGGGCATCTAACTTACTTGTACTACAGCCAGTAGCCAACACAATCAATAGTGTGGTTAAAATTCCTTTTATCATTACTTAATGCATCCTAATTAAGTCATCTAATTTGATACTACCAAAAACTATTAATTAATCAAAAATGAAACTTCGTTTTATCAAATTAAATGACCTAAGTATACAATACTCCATTTTATTCTTACTCAAGTTTATTCTCTTGTTGCTTAACTTCAGCCATGGCAATTTCCTTCAGCCAATCCGCTAAAAGTGGTTTTGTTTTTACTGCATCAAATAGTGCTCGTTCATGTTTAGTTAATCGAATAACAACAACTTCTGTTTTCATATTAGACATAGTCAGATCCTCTTATAAAGATAGAATACTGACATAAAACACTAAAAGAACGGTCTGAATTACGATTTTTTACACTAATTTAGCGTTAATTTACATTATAATGCTAAAAGGCATTATTCAAAAATAAATTCGAAGGGATAGATAAGAAAAGTTCTAATGGAAATCAATGATAATTAAGTAATAAGATCCAGAGACAAAAAAACCACCTAACGGTGGTTAATTTTTAAACCTAGATAATTTTAGGTTTAGATGGTGCCCAGGGCGGGACTTGAACCCGCACAGCCTAAAGGCCGAGGGATTTTAAATCCCTTGTGTCTACCGATTTCACCACCTGGGCTAAATTGTATTCTCTCTTGCGAGAAGGATAAGATGACTTACCCTACCAATCAACATATAGGAGTAGACGCTTATATGCTTATTTTTTGCTCAAAACTAAACAAATATTTATCTGTTCATTTCAAGATGGTGCCCAGGGCGGGACTTGAACCCGCACAGCCTAAAGGCCGAGGGATTTTAAATCCCCTTGTGTCTACCGATTTCACCACCTGGGCTAAATTTGGAGGCGCGTCCCGGAGTCGAACCGAGCTACACGGATTTGCAATCCGGTGCATAACCGCTTTGCTAACGCGCCTTATCCGCCTTTCTTTCGAAATTTGGAGCGGGAAACGAGACTCGAACTCGCGACCCCCGACCTTGGCAAGGTCGTGCTCTACCAACTGAGCTATTCCCGCATAAAGCTTTACTTTTCAGCTTATGCTTTTCAAACTGGCTGATTTACTTATTTATTTTCGTAAACCACGTTGCCGTTCGATGCGTTGCATTCTACTGATTTCACCTATCGAGTCAATACAATTATTGAAATAATTGGATCGTTCGCTGTTTTTTCAATCATTTCGATCACGCTTCGCTCAAATCGCCCCATGCAGCCTTTAAATATTGGAACATTGACCAGAATGTTAAGATGGCAGCAACATACATTAATGCAATTGAAAGGTTTTCAATTAATGGGGTTGGGCGCCACAATAGCCCAACTAATGACATCATTTGAGCCGTCGTTTTAAATTTACCAATCCAAGAAACAGCTACACTGCTACGTTTACCAATTTCTGCCATCCACTCACGCAATGATGAAATAATAATTTCACGCGCAATCATCGTTGCAGCAGGTAACGTCACATACCAGACATCATAACTTTCAGTGACCAATACCAGTGCTGTTGCAACCATGACCTTATCAGCGACAGGATCTAAAAACGCACCAAATTTTGTGGTTTGTTTCCATAACCTTGCTAAAAAACCATCAAACCAGTCGGTAACTGCCGCAATAACAAAAATCAGTGCACATGCGAAAGGCCCCCAACTGACAGGGAGATAAAAAGCTAATACGAAAAACGGTATTAGGATGACGCGAAATAATGTCAACCATGTTGGTATATTTAATTTCATCACGCTCACTAACTTTTTGACCAAGTTGGATATTCTTAATATGTTGCCCTAAGACACTCACTGTTTCAATGCATTATAAATCTTTTCTGCCAGTGCGTATGAGATCGAGGGCACTTTTGCGATTTCTTCTATACTTGCATTACGTAAAGGCTGTAGTCCGCCCATGTATTTTAGCAGCATCTGACGACGTTTTGGTCCAACCCCTTCAATGGATTCCAATGCGCTAGTGTTTTTTACCTTCGCTCGCCGTTGACGATGTCCAGTAATCGCATGATTATGCGATTCATCACGAATATGCTGGATCATATGCAACGCTGGAGAATCTGGCTGTAATGAAAACCCTTCCCCTTCAGGCTTTAAAAACAAAGTCTCAAGCCCCGCTTTACGGTCACTGCCTTTAGCCACACCAATCAGCAACGGATGATTTTTATCCCAATCCACGTCCAGTGAATCAAAAACATCCTTCGCTTGCCCTAGTTGACCTTTTCCTCCATCAATAAAAATAATATCAGGTATTTTGCTTTCATCTATATGCTTACCATATCGGCGTGTTAAAACTTGGTGCATTGCTGCGTAATCATCACCTGGTGTGATACCCGTAATGTTATAACGACGATATTCTGATTTTACTGGGCCTGATTTATCAAACACCACACATGAAGCGACTGTTTGCTCCCCCATCGTATGAGAAATATCAAAACATTCCATCCGGCCAATCGTGTCTAAATTAACCACTTTAGCTAACGAAGTCATACGTTGATGTATTGTCGAGTTTTGAGCTAACTTACTCGAAAGTGCAATCGATGCATTGGTTCGTGCCAACTTCAAATAACGCGCCCTAGCACCTCTAGGCTGACTTTGGATATTGATTTTGCGTCCAGCCAACTCAGACAACGACTGCGCTAATAAATCTTTTTCTGTGAGCGAAAAATCCAACAAAATTTCACCGGGTAACGTTCGGGTTTCACTTCCTTGTAAATAAAATTGCCCTAAAAAGGTTTGAACAACCTCATCAAGCTGTGTATCCGATGGGACTTTAGGAAAATAGCTTCGACTACCAAGCACTTTACCTTGACGAATGAATAGTACATGGACACAGGCAAGGCCGGACTCAAAGGAAACACCTATCACATCAAGGTCATCGCTGTCCCCAGACACATATTGCTCTTCAGTCACCGCTCTCACCGCTTGGATTTGGTCTCGAAAACGTGCCGCTTCTTCGAAACGTAATTCTGCGCTCGCTTTTTCCATGCGCTCAATCAAGCCCGACAATACCTGTTTGTCTTTTCCTGTTAAGAATAAGCGTACATATTCGACTTGTTGATTATAATCTTCATCCGAGACTAACCCCTTTACACAAGGACCTAAACAACGACCAATTTGGTATTGTAAACAAGGCCTTGAGCGGTTTCTATACACGCTATCCTCACATTGGCGGATCGGAAATAGCTTTTGCATTAACGCCAATGTTTCTCTAACCGCATAAGAACTCGGGAAAGGCCCAAAATATTCCCCTTTGGCATGTTTTGCCCCTCGGTGAGAGGTGATCCGGGGGTGAGCTTCTTTGCTTAAAAAGATATATGGGTAGGATTTATCATCACGTAACAATACGTTATAACGTGGCTGATACAATTTGATGTAATTATGCTCAAGCAGTAACGCTTCGGTTTCCGTGTGAGTCACCGTCACATCAATGGAAGCAATATGTTTAACCAATTGCTCCGTTTTACGGCTGCTAACATTTTCTCGAAAATAGCTGGATAAGCGCTTTTTAAGATCTTTCGCTTTGCCTACATATATAACGGTTCCCCCAGCGTCATACATACGGTATACACCAGGCTGGTTAGTCACTGTTTTTAAGAATGCTTTTGATTCGAACTGTTCTGCCACTCGGATAAACCCTGTTTTACTGTAATTAGACCATAACTAATGGCTATATGAGTTAATTCTACATCACTACAGATATTAAGTTTACCAAACATTCGGTATCGATAGGTGTTTACTGTTTTTGGGGCTTAACGATAATGTCTCTGCAACCCGTTTAATGGGCATTCCTTGGGTGATCATTAGCATGATTTCAAGTTCACGCCCTGACAATAAATCGTATAGATCAAGCTGACTATTATAGCTGAGCCTTTGCAGTGCTATGTCTTGGGCTATATCGGGAGATATAATACGGCGTCGTTTACATTTACTATCTGAATGGCCTCTATCAAGTCATCCTCTGAGACATGTACACTTAACAAACCAAAAATGCCAATATCTAATGCCTTGAGAAAAAATGAATAATTATCTTTTACATTGTAAATAATAATCCCAACATCAGGCTGGGTTCGTCTCAATGTTTGTATCGTTTTTAATGAATCGAAATAACAGTTACTACTATTGATAAGAATAATATTCGCTTTTTGGCTTCTATTCCATGTAACTACTTGTTCAACATACGGAAATGAGGCGACAACCTTATAACGTGAGTGACGGGAAAATACAGCTTCAAACCACGGATGGTAATATTATTATCATCAATAATAATTATATTTATGCTCATATATATTTGATTAATTTATATTTAATTTGAATATCATTTTGAATCAACGATACATGGGCACAACGATAGGCACAATGCCATTCTATATAATTAGGACAAAGTTTGATGAAACTGAAAAGGCGTGAAAAGAGAGCTCAGCTGCAAAGCTAAATAGTTTAATACAAAATAGAAAAAATACAGTTAAGTAACGAATTGAGCCATTAATAGGTATCCCGTCACAGTAATGACCCATTATGAACCGTGATGATTAGTCGCACCACATCTAACTTAGCTGAATACAAGATAAGGCATGAGTTAAATGAAATAAAAACAATGCTTTGATTTTTATAATAAAAAAGCCACTAACTAAAGTGGCTCTAAGAATAAAACATAAACATTAAATTATTTTTGCCCAACCAAACGGCAAATGGTTTCAGAAACTAAGTAACTTTTTTCAAAGGATGTTATTGGCAGAAACTCAAAACGTGAATGGAAGTTATGCGCCCCTGTAAAATAATTTGGTGTCACAATCCCACGAGCGGATAATGCTGAACCATCAGTTCCCCCCACGCATTGGGATGATATTAGGTTCTATATTATGAATTTTTAACGCCTCAAGAATAATATCTACCGCTGTACGGTCTTCCCCAATTGAGTCACTGATATTGCTATATACATCATCAATTTTAAACTCAATACTAGCGCGTGGATGGCGTGTTCTAATGAGTTCAACACTTTCTGCAATAAAACGTTTACGTGCTTCAAAACTTGGTCGGTCAAAATCGCGGATTGCCATTTTAATTTTAGCCTCATTGGGATTCGCGGCTAAATCAGTGAAATAGAAATACCCTTCGCGGTGTTCAGTATGTTCAGGCGTGTCAAAACGGTCAAAACAACCAATGAAATCATGGGCAACACGAATAGGATTCAACAAGACATTTTTTGCTGACATTGGGTGGGCAGTAACCCCCTTAATGGAGACCTCAATGGATGCCGCATTAAAAGTTTCAAAAACCACTTCCCCCAAAGCACAACAGTCAATGGTATAAGCGAAATCCACCTTAAAACGAGAAAGATCCATAATTTTCGATCCACGAAGACCTATCTCTTCATCTGGAACGAAAGCGACGTAGATATCACCGCAATCAAAATCAGTATTTTGCAGTTTATCCATTAATTCCATGACAACCGTAATCGCCGCTTTATCATCCGCACCTAGTACACTGGTTCCGTCGCTGAAAATAATTTCATCACCAATATAAGGTACGGCTTCTGGGTGCTCAGCGGTTTTGAACCAAATATTTTGTTGTGTATTTAAGCATAAATCTTTACCTTCATACTTCAAAGTTTGCGGTTTGATTACTGGTGATAAACCGACATCAACGGTATCTAAATGAGCCACAAACCCAATTTTAGGCGCATCCGCTTTATTACCAGGACGCATTGCATATAAAATAGCATGATCATCAATGTACACATCCTGCAAACCGTAACTCTCAAGCTCCTTAGCTAATAATTTTGCTAATTCACGTTGCCCCTCAGTACTCGGTACTACGGTACTTGTTGCATCGCTTTGGCTTTCAATTGCTAGATAGCGATAAAAACGCTGCTCTAATTGTTTACCTAACTCATTCATTTTATATTCCTTACATTTCTTCTTATTGCTACCCCGGTAATGAAACATAAGGGGTATTGTTCCCACTTATTGCGCAGGATGCCATGTATAACCACTGTCAAAGCCAATTGGAATATCAAAAGCCCAGAACAAATATAATGTACTTGTTAGAACAATTAATAACCCAACTGTGAATGGGATCATCATTGAACAAAGTGTTCCTATTCCTGCATTTTTATAGTACTTCTGACAGTACATCAAAATCAGTGGATAGAATGGGAACATCGGTGTACTCACGTTCATCGCTGAGTCGCTAACTCGAAACGCAGCTTGCGTTAATTCTGGTGAAATTCCTACAGCCATTAGCATTGGAACTAATACTGGTGCCATAATCGCCCACTTTGATGTCGCTGATGTGATCATAATATTTAAGACAGCAGTCAATAAAATAACACCAAAAACAGTCATTCCTGATGGCATATCCAGTGTACGTAATAACTCAGCACCAGACAGCGCTAATAATGTGCCAAGGTTAGAATGCTGGAATGAATACAAAAACTGGGCGGCAAAAAATGCAAAAACAATAAATGGAATTAATGATTTAGTAATGTTTTCCATTGCCTTAACGACATCTTTAGTTGAAGTAAAAGATTTCGTCATATAGCCATAAACAACCCCTGGCAATGCAAAGAAAATAAATAATAGAGGAACAACAATTTGCATGATTGGGGCTTTCGGACTAGTTAAACTGCCATCAGGACCACGTAATGGCGAGTTCTCTGGCCATAACAAAGCAAATAACCCAATGCCTAATGCAATTAATACTAAACCAGATATACGAAATGCACGGTTTTCAACCGCTGTAATTTTGCCTAAATCTTTTTCAGAATCAGTATCAACTTCACTAGATGTGATTGGGCAATTTTTATTTAACCACGGCTCAACGATTTTTTCTGTGATAAACCAACATGTAAAAATAACACCGAATGTTCCACCTAGACTAAAGAAATAGTTACATAAGACATTCACGCTGTACCCTGGAGCTAACATCTGCGCTGCATCCTGCGTAAAACTTTGCATAATTGGGTCAATAATCGAAGGAGTATAGCTTGCAGTAAATCCACCCGCTAAGCCTGCAAAGGCAGCAGCGATCCCAGCCAGTGGGTGACGACCACTCGCATAGAACATCATAGCGGCAACAGGCATCAAGATTACATATGCAGAGTCTGATGCGATATGAGAAACAATCCCCACGAACACTACGGTTGGTGTTAACATTCTCGGCGAAATAAATGACAACATTTTCTTCAATGCGGTATTGATAAATCCACTACTTTCTGCAATACCTATACCTAATGTCGCCACAATCGTTATGCCAAGCGGAGGGAAATTAATAAAATTTTTAACCGCTCCAGTGATAAATAATATTATTTCCTCATACTGAAACATATTAACTATAGCGATTTTTTCTTTTGAAATAGGATGGTAATAACTAAAATCTACAAATGACAGTAGATAAGATAAAAACCAGCATATTATTAAGGCATAAACAAACAGCATAGTGACATCAGGCATGACATTACCGATGCGCTCAACGCGGTTTAAGAACCCTTTTTTCTTAGGAAGTGTATTAGTTGTCATATTTACAAGTTACTTAAGTTATTAGAATGGGAACTTTATAACAGTAAATAACCTATATATAAATGTAAAATACTTTTCTAATTAGTTTTAACAGGATAAACCAGTTACAAAATATTACATTAAAAACATTTAAGTTTGTTAATTCTTATCAAAAAGGAAGTATCCCAAATTTTATTAATTTATAGAATTACATTCAAATTATATTGCTTAAGTATCCAGCCAGAATATTGGCATATAAAAAAAAGACATAATAATTACGTCTTTTTTTGCATATAGATAAATTTGTTTAATGAGTGCTATTCACGCTTTAATTTTTCAGTATTAGCAATATAAAGCGCAATAACGAGGACAAGGATCGCGCCTGCATGTAATAATGTAGTCATTGGGTCACTATGATCAACGATAATCAAGCGAATAATAGCAGTTATTCCAATATAGATAAAATACCTTAGCGGGAAATGATACCCTGACATAAAGTACTTAATTATCAAAGCAATGAACTCGAAGTATAGGAAGTAAATAACGATTCCTTCTAATAGTTCATAAGCTGTAGCACCTTTTGAACTCCCAAACATCAATGAAGCCATAGTGATTGTTTCTTTGGCCAAAAAGAAAACGAGTACCGCAGCTAGTGCTAGTAAGCCAATATTTAAGATCCACTGTAGTACCCATGCAATATTACTCGCATGACGCATTCCTTTCATACTATTCATTTGTTTTCCCTCATAGCTACACGCGCTTCATTAAAAAAGACAACACATGGTTGCTAATCATTCCTTAATATTTCATCGAGAACATTGCCATGATTGTAAATCAAATTTAAAGCGTTAGCATGACAAATGAAAAAGTTAGTTTCACAAATAGAGCAAAACTGTAAAGCTGGAGTCTCCTACTTTACAGTTAAATTTATAAGCTGATTTAGCTAGAAAAATATTAATACTTAATCAGATGATACACCCATCATTTTCATGATATCTTGTTCGGTTAACATTGGTGTTTTTTCAATAAAATTATAGTAATTAGGTTTACTATCAACATAAATTTGAATACTCATTTGAGCCTGTTTACTGTCCTCAAATAATGCAGCTGATACATAATATTTTGATGGTGAAATTAAGTGATAATAAAGGTGGGTTCCACATTGCTTACAAAATGCACGCTCTCCCCATTGCGATGAGGAAAATATGGTCACGGATTCTTTACCTTCAATCTGTAGATCAGTGTCACAATCAATACTGAAGCCCGGACCACCATTCCATTTTTGACACATCCCACAATGGCACACACTGACCTGATCAACGGCTTTAGAGGTTGTGACTTTGACTGTACCGCATAAACATTGCCCTATATGCATAATGTTCCCTTGCCCTTTAGTGTTGTATATAATCCAATTATTAATACCTATTTTATAATTAAATCTCAATAGACATTTACTTTGTTGGTATTCTAAATTGACGCCCTGTAAAACGTTTATCATTAGTGATATTACGTAACTGCGAGCTATCTAATTCTTTTGTTTCACGTTCGGATTCGATATCTGCTTCATCTTGAGACGCACTCAGCAATGAATATTCATAAGAGGCTGTCCTGTGCAAGACGATTTCTGTTAACACAGTATTATCTGCCGCTTGGGCAAAAATTGAAAACCCAGTAAACAGAATAGTTGCAATAAATAAACGAGTTAGAAATGATTTTTTCATGACAATCTCCTATCTGTAACCACAGTTTTAACGCAAAAGCTTGTCAAAGAATACGAAGATTGAGTAATTGTTCTCACAATTGCGTAAAGAGGCGTCACGGTTTGTATAATTAAATAGAAATGTAAAAAAGGGAGCTATGCTCCCTAATTTACTAACAATAATTCATGACTTTAATAATCATCATGATTACTTTTATTTGATGAGTTAACTTCTTTCAAAAGGTACCAACAGAAGTACAACAGAATAACTATGCCAGCAAATAATAATATCCATAACCCAATAGTCATCCAATTCAGACCATCATCTACATCCTCAGTTGCAGTAAGCCTATCTGCTCCACCGAGTTCGAGTACTGTGTTATCTGGATAAATTTCTGGATAATTCGCCATAAGCTGGTCAATGCTGTAGGACTGCCCAACCAATTGGTTATAAGTTAAACTTTCAATATTCGCTTGCTTGTTACCCCAGACAAGTAAGTATGGAGCAGGTCCCTGCACATTAAAAATGAGATTATAAGCATCCCTTTTACCAATAAGACGTGGTGGTTGGTCGTCCCAACTTCCTTTTAATGCAGAAACTCTGATTTTACTAACCATTTCCCCATGAACAGCAATATTGGAATTACTGACTTGCTCACCATCTATTGTTTGATTGTAAGCTACGATATTCGCTAATAATTCCCAGTTTTCACCTTTACCTGATGAAAACTCAACTTTTAATGGGATAACTCGGTTTGATTGTTGTAAACGAACTTGCAATTCACCTAATGGCTGCATAGTTGGTAGCTGATATATTACATGTTCTTTCGAAATACCATCATTCGTCATTTCAAAATGGAATAACTCTTGGCGCCGAGTTGAGTTTAATACATCAGACACCGCATTAACCTTGACTAAGTCTGGAACGGCCGTATCAGAACTACTTACAATCACAACCATTAAATAGGGTGAACTTAACGCGCTAGAGTTTCCACTTAACAGTTCAATGTTATTACTAGCGA
Source organism: Morpho helenor (assembly GCA_029227775.1). NCBI lineage: Eukaryota > Metazoa > Arthropoda > Insecta > Lepidoptera > Nymphalidae > Morpho > Morpho helenor. The sequence goes on along the minus strand of JARGCU010000038.1, from coordinate 67,367 downwards.
TGGTCTCAGAATCGAGTTTCAAGTTCATGACTGGTTGATTTACTGCAATGTTTAACCAATTTTCTTTATCATCACTTGCAAAAATAGATACTTTAGCTTGCCATTCCTTTTCACTCTTCCCCCAATCCAATGACAATTTTTGAACTGGGGTATTTTTAGCTTTATTGTTATCTCGCGTTAATAGATAAGCCTGATATGAAGTATTATCTTTAACTTGCATATTAGGTAATTCAACTCGATTAACTTTTCCTGGAATAGACTCAACGAGTAAATGCAGCCTTTCTCTGCGAATATCTTCATTAGAGTTAACATTGTCTATTTGTGTGACTAAACGTTGAGGGATAAATGACACTTTGGTACTGGAAATTGATTTTTCAGCATCATGAAATAAAACTGATGGCACTTCACCACCAGTTCCATTAAACACACGAACATCTTGCAGTGTTCTAGGGTACGCCGAATTAATATATGCAGACACGGGCAACTCAAGCCAATAAAAAGGCTCTGATGTATCAGGAATATTAATTTCTTCCCCTTGGTAAAAATTATAAAGGGTATGTTCTTTTGGGGTTTCTGCATTCAGGCCACTTGAAAGTAATAATGTTAAAGAGAAGACAGCAAATAGCCTTCCTAGCCCTCTATTTTTAGTTAGACTCATAGTTGCGTCTCCTGTTCGATTTTTCCTTTTACTTCTTTTGGTGGCAACGGTGAGAAATACCCAACAACAAGTATTAATAATGCAACGCCAATGAAAGAAATAGCGCGAGAAATACCACCTTGCCCATAAATATCCACTAAGAATAATTTAGCAATAACGCAGGCAAAAATACCGGCTCCAATAAACCACCAGGTCCGACTTTTTTTCATTGCAGCCACAATCATGCAACTTAGAGCAGCCAATGCCCAACTGATAGATAGAACAGTTTGAACTAAGCGGGAATCGAATAGCGTGTCATAGTTCCAAGTTAATCCGGCAAAATCGGCAGTCGCACGGATTAAAATACCGTTAAACCAATAGGCAGATAACACAATGATGGCTATCAGCAAACCACGCACTATCCAGAAATTAGCTTCTGTCACTTTCCGTATTTTTTGGGCAAAACCCCTGCGTAATAAAGTCAGTGCTGCAATACTGAATAGCCCAGCCTCATCCAATGGGTTAATGAGTGGAATATAATTCCAGAACGTTAATTTGCCATCTTCTAGGTTTGCATAAGCGGATAATATAATTAACCCAACCGCAACAGGTAACATACAGTACCAATAGATAATCCCATTACGTTTCATTGGCGGCATGCGATTTTGTTGTATCCAGTACAGAACCAAAATCGTTAACGTAATCGCCATAATATAAATAAAGTAGCCAAGCTCATGCATGCCCCAAGGTAAAATAGAAACAAACCAATTTACTTGAGTTGCAATAAACGCCAAGAGCAGCCATAAATTAGCACCATGGAGAATACGCTGCATCCATGAGTTTCTAAGTTTATAAGCATGAATAACAAATAGGATAGAGCTACCTAATACAACTGGCCATATTAGTGAGCCTTCACCACGCCCCATTGGATTTTGATCATTTAATAAGTCTAAGCCAAGATAATAATACCCCGTGACCCACAGAATAGATTGGCAGAATAACAATGGTACCCAGTTAATTCGAATGGCATATAACCGCCAAAACCATACAGAAATAACCACCAAGACTAATATAATGAATGATTCAGAATCTCTACTCCAAGAGAGGATGTCAGTGAAAAGTGGTAACCAACAGAACCAAGTCACGAGACCTAAGATCAAAAAGCCGTAACTAAATAGCGTGAAATTACTATCCTCTTTACGTCGTATATGGAACAACCCCCCCGCAACAAAGCAAGCAACTAAAAGCACAGGCACCATATAAGTACTACTGCGGCTCCAATATAAGTAAGGGTAGCCATTAAGTAACGTAATTGCGCTGACAATGATTAATATGGCTCCCACTGTCGCCATTTTCTTCTGATTTTGCTGCAAACCAAACCAAAGAAGCAGCAGTCCCTCTAATGACCAAATTATTGACGTCCATTCAAATGTCAGTGCCAATGGAATAGCAAGTGTAATAAAACCTGCACCGATAATAATATTAGCTAACGCCATATTTTTACCGACTTCTTTATAACGCTTATGTACCTGTAAACCAGCAACTAGATATAATAAACCAATCAGAAGTGAAACAAATGCAGGTAATAACCCTTCCCCTTCAGAGATAAAAAATTGAAGTACAATACTGATAAATGGAGGTGCAAATAGTAAAGTATTATCAACAACAAGTTGTTTTGTATGCTCAAAACGCATGGAAAATAACTGTGTTAGCGCATTAAAAATGACTAAGTTAGCAATAATAAATAGCTGGCAAGATAAATAATAATCTGACTGGTAATTTTCTAAGCCCCATAAAACAGCGACACCGTATGTCATTACCATACCAACTAAATTTAAAGGCCGCCATGACTGCCAAACGCTGATAATTAAAATACCAACGGATAACATAAGGTAATAGGAGAATAAAATGACATGACTACCACCGCCAGTAGACAACAAGATTGGCGCTAAGTAACCGCCAAGTGAGGCAAGAATTGCTAAACTAATAGTACGCTGTAATAGCGCTAAAGCGATGCTTGCCGCACAGATAAGAAGCATAAAGGCAAAAGCCATGCCATAAGGTAACATCGTATATAATTTAAAAGCGGCGAAAATAGTAATATATAAGCAGCCTATCCCCCCACCTTGAAGGATCAACCCGAATAATGCTTTTTTATTCCGCAACCACCAGCCAATTCCTAATAAAGCCAAACACCCCACGGCACTAAACATTAAACGCATTTGTGGTGAAATAATTTCATTTTGTACGCTGTAATTCAGTAAATAAGCAACACCAAGGAATAACAAAAGCACCCCAATCTTTGCGACTGGATTTCCTTTAATCAACCAACTAAAGAAGTGCCCAAATATCGATTTATCACTACCACTTGAATTTTGATTGGCAGGGGTAGACTGAAATTTTTCATTTTTATTAAGATCATTAAACCGCTCAGGATTAATCGGTGTTGCTTGCTTATTATCAAATCGGTTAGGGTTTACCCCACCACTAACTTGAGAAGCAGTTGCAGGTACTTCAAAATTGCTTGGTACAGGAATAATTTGATTCTGTAAGTTTTCAACTGGTTGATAAGCGCTATTGCGCATATGTGGGGAAAGTTCAGTCGCCTCAGGCAAATCTTTAAACTCATGTTGCTCTGATGTCTGCGGCGATAGTGGCTTATCCTCTAACTCAAAAGTTTCACTCTGAGCATTTTGTAAGCCATCCGCATGAATGACACTCTGCGAAGATACAGTTGGTACTTGTTGAGATTGAGCAAGGCGTGTCTCAAGCGAGAAGACTTTTTGATTTAACTCAGTAATTTGATACTGTAACCGACCAGTTCGGTTAATTGCAATGATAGCTAAAATTGGTGCCAGCACCAGCAAGAAAACTAATACGAGTCCTACTAGTATCCAAGTATCCACAAATAGGTTTCCTCATAATAAAATTCGCAAGTTTGAATATGGCAAAAATTGGATTTTTGTATTTACTGCTAGTGTAGATAGCATTGATCCCCTTGCCAACTGAATGTAATAAACTGTTACAAAATAGTTTTTTACATTCAGTTTTTGGATAAAAAACAAGCTAGGTACGATCCTCTTCTACTTACAGATTACTAATACGCCTTTTGCGCGTTTAAGTAACTAAGAAAGCGCCTAATCATCTTTTAATGATGCTCTAATTTTAAAGTAAATCAGGCTAAACATTCATTTCTTTATTTTTTAGAGCATCCATTTTAGATAATTATAATTATTATTAAAAAAGACAAATATAGTTAGTGTAATTTTATCTAGTTGTGATATTTATATATACGATTTCTTTCAATAATTTATATCGTATATACACTATCGTTAAATGACTGTGGTTATTTAATATAATATCTTATTATTGAATAAATTATTTTCTCAATTAGCTTATGGACAAATAACGTGCTTACTCCTCGACAAATGAATAGCAAGTTCATTCTCTAGCTTAAGGAAAACAAAAAACGAGCTCAATCCCGTTTTGATGTTGATGTATCCATAACAATTATTTGTAAACCAAAATCTAACGAATAATACTAGGAGAAATTTTCATGCTACTCCACATTATCCTTGCCGCCCTTGGCCCCATTGTTCTTGGGCTCGCTGTTGGTTGGTTCTCTGGCAAATATGGTTTTATCAAAAGAGAGTATTCTCAAGCTTTTGCTGATTTCGTTGTCAAAATAGCATTACCATTTGCGTTATTCCTAGCGGCAGCACAAGCGCCACCTTCAGTACTACTAAATATTGATTATTTATTAGCATTAGCAGTAGGTTTAATTGCAACATACGTTATCGGCTTTATTTTTGGTAAGTTTATCTTTAAACACAATAAAAAAGACGCAGCCATGCAAGCCCTGTCGGTGTCTTTTCCTGATATGGCTTACTGTGGGCCACCAGTCTTACTTGCCACCGTCGGCTCATCAGGCTTAATTGCCATGGTGCTAGGAAACCTGATTTATACCGTAATCATCATTCCATTCACCTTATTGATGATCAGCGGAACTCAGCAAGGCCATAGTGTCGTTAAATCGATTGGTAAAGCGATTGCCCAGCCCTTAGTTTTCTTACCTGTTTTAGGTGCCTTGTTAGCGATCTTTGGTGTGAAATTGCCAGAAATTTTACAAAACTCCGTCAATGAATTAGGTAAAACAGCAGGCGGTGTTGCCCTATTCTTCCTTGGCTTATTGCTTTCAGGTATTAAACTTACCATTAGTAAAGAAATTATCTTTAACGTCTTTATTAAAAACTTTGTCCAAGCAGCCTTGATCTTAGGTACGGGTCTTGCCCTCGGTTTGCAAGATGATTTACTAAAAGCCGCATTTATTATCGGTGTACTACCCACTGCAACGGCAGTCCCTGCACTAGCTATCAGTAACCAAGCTTATACTGAAACCTCAGCGGGTACCGTGTTGTTAAGTACACTTGCCGCATTAATTTCGATTATTGGTGGGATCAGTATCGTCGAAATGCTTTAGGCTTCATCTCAGTGGCAGGCTATTATTGCCTGCCACTTTCCATCCAGCCCCTCTGCGTTGAATTAATCACCAATTATTTGCCAGATAGATCACAAAAAACGTATCATAGTGCTAAGTATTTTTCTTTCTATGCATCTGGGATATCAATAAAAAATGAAAATTAGTGATGAGTTAGCTTCAGCTATCGCTTCCGTCACCGAAGTTGCAGCTGTTGCTGCCTTTGACTGGGTTGGTAAACAAGATAAAAATGCCGCTGATAAAGCCGCTGTTGAGGCGATGAGAAACCGGCTAAATGAGATTGATTTTCATGGAAAAATCGTTATCGGTGAAGGTGAAATTGACGATGCACCTATGCTTTATATAGGTGAGCAAGTTGGAACACAAATAGGTTCAATCGGACTCGATATCGCTGTAGACCCAATTGATGGCACACGTATGGTAGCCTGTAATGAACACAATGCTATTGCAGTATTGGCTGCTGCTCCAACAGGAGCATTACTACAAGCACCTGATATGTATATGGAAAAGCTAGTTGTCGGTGCAGCAGCTAAAGGTGCCGTTCATCTCGCAAACCCTTTAGAAAAAAACTTAGAATTTCTTTCCTCTGCACTCAATAAACCAATTGCTAATCTTTCTATTGCCGTGCTTGATAAACCTCGTCATCAGCACATTATTAAAACCATTCGTAATTTTGGTGCGAATGTTGTTACCATTCCTGATGGTGATGTACTTGCATCACTACTAACTATCCTACCAGAGCACCCTATTGATATGATGTATGGCACAGGGGGTGCTCCTGAGGGGATTATCAGTGCTGCAATTGCTCGAGCCCTTGGTGGTGACATGCAGGCACGATTAATTACCCGAGATAAAGCGAAAGGTGACAGCAAGGAGAATAAGCAACTTGCCGCCCAAGAAACGTTGCGTTGTCAAAAAATGGGGCTAGAAGTTGGCGAGATTTTATCTTTAGACCAAATGGTGAATACCTCGGATGTCATCTTTGCCGCTACTGCCATTACCCCAAGTATCTTAATGGGGGGAATTTCAACGGACGCGTACAGCCGTATTTCAAACACTATTTTAGTCAATGGCCGTGACCGCTCGCTAAAACTCATCAATAATCGCTATTTTAATTGATTATCTGAGAAACTAATAAAAAAGGGCTAAGTTAGCCCTTTTTTATTACTGATAATTTGTACTAACTTATATTCAGCAGCTAGCGGTCAAGAGTCATACGGTTCAATAATGGCGCGGTTAAGACCATGACAATCGCAATAGCCCCAGTCACTAAACCAATTTTTAAGAATACATCGCTATACACTGCAAGTGACTCTATCTTACTCGTCAATTCACCTTCCGGTGCAGCTGCCATCGAAGCTACGTAACCCGCAATAAATGCAGCAGCCGAGTTAGTTAAGAACCATGCGCCCATGATAAAGCCCATTAAACGCTGTGGAACTAATTGAGCCACCATTGCCAGCCCGAGACCAGAAATCATCAACTCACCAATACTTTGGAAACCATAACAGATAACCAGCCATTGGACGGAAACAATACCTGCTTCATTAGCGAATTTAGCACCTAGCGGTAACACTAAGAAGGCCGCAGAGCATAACAACATTCCAATCGCAAATTTATGCGGCATTGGTAGGTTATCGCCCATTTTGTTATAAATCGCTGCTAATATTGGGCTACCAATCATAATCCATAATGGGTTAAGAGCTTGATATTGTGCAGGCTCAATAGAGAAACCAAAGACTTCATGTTCTACGTTATGTAATGCGAAGAAGTTTAATGACGTCGGCATTTGACTATACAGGACGAAGAAAACGATCGCTTCAAGCATCAAAATCAGAGCAACAATCATGCGGCGACGAGCCGTACCTTTCAGCGCTAAAGTTTCTTTAATAAAGATAACTAAAATACCTAAGGAAATAATTGCTAATGCAGTACGTGCAATACCAAGGTTATGCAGTAACCAAGTTGAAATAGCAATTAACGCCACAACACCGGCAACCGTAGCAACCAGTCTTGAGATCACAACTGGCGCGAAGTCAGGTTTAGAGCCGTGTGCTGAGACCCATTTCTTACACATATAGAAGTTAATCAGTGTAATGATAAGGCCAACCACGCTTAAGGAGAAGGCAACATCCCAGCCATAGTGTTTTGCTAACCACGGTGTTGCAAGCATCGAGAAAAATGAACCGATGTTAACGGACATATAGTACATAGTGAATGCACCGTCCAAACGTGGGTCATCTTTATCATAACAGGTTGATAATAATGATGATGGATTCGCTTTAAATAAACCATTACCAACAGCAATAGTCGCTAAGCCCACATAGACCATCGAAACATCATGCCCTGAGAATGCAACAAATGCATACCCTGCAATTAACGTTATTGTACCAAGTACAATAACCCGTTTAGTCCCGAGGATTTTATCCCCTAACCAGCCACCAACTGCAACAAAGCCGTAAACTAACGCAGCAAATGCCGAGAAAAGTGTGATGGATTCGGTTTCCGACATACCCAGCACTTGGCTTAGGTAAATTGGTAAGATCCCTTGAAGACCGTAGTAGCCAAAACGTTCCCAAAGTTCGATAGAGAAGATGAGATAGAATGAACGAGGTTGCTTAAACGCGTTAAGACTGACTTCCTCTTTGTTATTTGTTGTGGACACAAGTTACCTCTAGTACAACCTGTACATATGCAAAAAAACCACGGAACGCTCTGTACGCTCTCGCATTGTTATGATCTCAAGAATTCAAAGTTGGAAAGATTCACTTTCGGTAGGAGGAGCATCATTCCCTGACCTCAAAACAAACAAAACTGTGTGTAGACTTGTTTATGGATCTCAAACATAAAATTCAATGAGTTAAAGCATATTTGATTATTTATTCAACGTTGACAAGGATATAACCCGCCAGAATCGAATAATCAACTAAGCCATATATGCTATTTATGCACCAAATTTACAGAATTAGCTAGTATTAATTACTACATCAATTGAATCTTATCGTGATTTACTTCAATTTTTTACAAAATAACAAAATTATTATCGACCACTAATTAATCAGTTGTATACGTTATGTTAAGAATATTATTCTGAGTTGAAACTATAACGCCACGTTTTTTTATGAGGGAAAATAACGAGTGTTCCGCAGCTAAGAAACCCAGTCTTATAGAGATAAAACTGATAGGAAAAACAATAGGAAGGCGGCAAATGATAGGCAAAAAAAAGCCCAGTAACAAACTGGGCATAATGCATTCTACTCAAGGATCTTTTACTAAAATAAAACTATCACTACGTAGGTGCATTATTACATTACTTCGTGTAAAGAAATGAATGATGAGGGTAAATATATGAATGTTTACGCAAGCAAACAGTATATAGATACTACTAAGACATGTAGACATCAAAAAAAGTTCATCTTTTTTTCATTATTTTATCATTTCTTTTGTGTTCAGCGCGTTAGACTTAAATTAAGCCAATATATAAATGAATGAGACGCTAGGAGCCTACATTAGTAGTGTGATTAGTGCGAATAAGTGCGGTCAACAACGCTGCAGCTTGAAATATGACGCGTATAGCAATAATTAACCATTCGATTTGGCACCCATAATGTACAATCTTGCAGGTATTAAAACTTCGAGTTAAGTTACCCACTGAATGATTAAAGGCTATTGCAAAGGATGCTATGTGAAACAAAAACTTCTTCCCTTACTGCTTGTTGGCAGTTTATTGGTAAATTTTGCTTTTGCAGACACACCTGCGATCCCTTTAGATGAAAAAGTATTACTTGGGTTAGCAAGTGAAGGGCAAGCTGAGGCACAGTTCAACTTAGCGATGTTTTATCAATCAAACAATCAATTTGATAATGCATTGAAATGGTATCTTTTGTCCGCTAACCAAGGGTTTACTAAAGCACAAATCAACCTCGCCCTCATGTACCAGCAAGGCACTGGCATCAAAAAAGATGAAAAACAGATGCTAGATTGGATGAAAATGGCCGCAGAAAATGGTGACCCTATCGGCCAGATGAATATGGCTGAATATACTTTACATGGCATTGATAAACTTCTTGATAAAAACCCAGCTGACGCAGAAAAATGGTTACAAAAAGCCGCTGAACAGCAATTTCCCGCAGCAATGTTAACCCTTGCATACTGGTATGAAGAGGGTAAAGCGGTGACGAAAGACCCGAAAAAAGCACAAAAGATCTATCTTGCGCTTGCGAAACAAAACCATCCTCAAGCGCTATATTTACTAGGCTATCAATCTGCCACAGGTATGTATGGTAAAGTGAATTACCCAATCGCGTTTGACTATTTTACCCGCGCAGCACAACAGAATTTTTCACCAGCACAAAATAGTTTGGGCATGCTGTACCTTACAGGCCAGGGCACTAAAAAAAACACCCAAGCCGCCATACAATGGTTAACCAAAGCCGCTGAACAAGGTGAGGTTTCCGCACAGTTTAATTTAGCTCTGATTTACGCACGCGGTGACGGCATTAAGGCTGACCAAGCAAAGGCCTGTCATTGGTTTATTAAAGCCGCACAGCAAAATAGCGCAGATGCCCAATATGCTAGCGGTGCCTGTTATCAATATGGTATGGGTGTTGAGCAGGATATCCAGAAAGCCTTACGTTGGTATAAACTTGCCGCAGCAAAAGGGGATGAACGAGCTGAGAAAAAAGTACTTATTTTAGAAAATAATCTACAGAATAAGAAATGACAGAACCCCTATTGACCTTTCATATAGGCATAGACAGCTCAAAATAGAATATACCCGTAGTCCTTCAAATTGTAGCGGTGTTGACTAGTGTAGCCGCACGCAGCCAACACCCCTACTGTTCGAAATATGACGAGGATTTAGGAACGTCCACGATAAACTCGTTGCGGCCGCCCTACCTTGCCATATTCAATTTCCGCTTCAATTTTATTTTGTGACAAGCAATACTCTAAATAACGCCTTGCGGTTGTCCGACTTAATTTAATAGTTTCTGCGATACTTTCAGCGGTATATTCTGCATCTAAGTCATTGAATAGAGATAAAATTTTCTCTAGGGTGATGATATCAATCCCCGTTGGCAGCTCTTCTTTAGATTCACCACGTGCATAAGTATTAAACATATCATCGATTTGGCTTTGATTTGTTTTGCTTGTGGTCTGTAAAACAGACTTGCGCTGAATATATCTATCTAGAGTTTGCCCTAAACGTTCATAAGCTATCGGTTTGACTAAATAGTCAAAAACTCCGAGACGAATAGCCTCAGATACCGTTTCCATATCGCTTGCAGCAGTCGTAAAAACAATGTCTGCATTATTTCTTTCTTGAATCAATTCATGAACCAAATCAATCCCTTTACCGTCAGGTAAATAGTTATCAAGCAAGATCAAATCTGGCTTCATATATTCAATCATTTTTCTAGCTTCTGCTAGGTTCCCGGCAAGCCATACTTTGTCGCATGCCGGATAGGCTTTTATATACTCACCGTGCATTTCGGCAAGCAGTAGCTCATCTTCCACAATGAGGATTTTTATCTTAATCATTTTATATCTTCACTTTCGGAATAAAAATTGAGAATACTGTACCATGCGGTTGATTTTCTTCAATAATCACCGCACCATTACAGCGCTTAATATAGGAAGCAACCAAATAAAGCCCAATACCGTGGCCATCTGCTGCATCTGTTTTAGTTGTCACTCCGCGCTCAAACCATTTATCTTGGATTTCGGCAGGGAATCCACAGCCTTGGTCTGCCACTTCAATGACTATTTCCTTTCCTTCATCAGAAAGATACAACTCGACTTGCTTATTACCCTGATCATTTTTTAGACTCGCCTCAAAGGCATTGTCCAGTAAATTGCCTAACACCGCACAAAATTCAGTGCCATTTAACGAATCTGGCAAATGATGCAATTGACTACCTGGCGTAAATTTTAGCTGTAGGCCTAGCTCTTTTGCTCGATGATACTTACCGAATAATAGGCCAGCCACTTGTTTATCAAAAAACTGTTCCCTTAGTGCATCAATTAGTTGTTGCTGAGATTCCGATTCTCCTTTAATTAAGGCCAATGCTTGGTCATATTCTTTCATCTGCAACAAGCCACTTAAAGTTGACATCCAATTAAGGTGTTCATGGCGTAAAGTGCGCAAATTTTCAATATATTGGCGTACTTGTGTCAACTGGGAATTTAATGACTCAATATCATTTTGGCTACGAAAACTAATCACCGCACCAATAAGGTGCTCCCCATCACGAATAGCAACTCGGTTCGCAATAACATTTAAACCATTAAACTCGCAAATGACATCATGTTTTGTCGTTGAAATATCCGTAATAAAAAAATCAGCAGGGGAAATATGCTCAGAAACTAATTTACCCGTGAATTGACCCAGTGGCCCAATGAGTGACAGCATTTTTCTCGCATTCGAGTTAATATTAATTATCTGCCCTTGCGTGTTCACCGCAATAACCCCTTCAAATACAGCATCAAATATCCCTTTTTGAACTAGGACTAATTGAGTTATTTCTTCAGGCTCCATACCTAACATTTGTTTTTGGATTAAGCGTGAGAACGCCCATGACAAAAACAACAGGATCACCAGTATTCCTAAAAAAGTCGCCCCTGTTTGTACAAACAGCTCACTGCGGGAAGTATCGATTTTATTGGTTAAATAGCCGATAGAAACCACACCGATGACTTGCCCTTTTTCATCAAAGATTGGCGTTTTCGCGCGCACCGCATTGCCCATTGACCCTTCACCGTTAATGAAATAGCTTTCTCCCCGCGCTAAAGCCCCAGGCTTATTCCACTGCATTTGGAAGCCAATTTTTTGACTATTCGGGTGATATAAACGGATGGAGTTTTCGTCACCAATCACAACATAGTCATAATTAGAGTCTTGATTGAGCTTATCCGCGATCACTTTTAATCTAGCAATATCTTTATTTTTTACCGACTGAACAACACCATCTATAGACGCTATCAGTTTTGCTTGGCTCATTGCCAATGAACGAATATTCGCAATCAGCCGTTTTTCTGCGGTATCTGTAAAATACTTTCCTAACCCAAAGGTCAGAACAACTGAGACCAGCAATAAAAGAAAGAACACGCGAACAGAAAACGAAATGGCGTTTACTTTCTTTAATGAAGTGAAAGGGTATTCTTTTTTCATTTGCGATCTCGTTACTGACTGAAAAGTGAAATTTTTGTTAATTTACAGAATGATAATATAACGGATAAATCAGCATAGAGCCAAAGATATAATACACATATTAATAATTAAACACATTAAAACCAAGCAATAAAACACATATCCCATAATTAAAAACTTTAAAACCATTAAACAAATACAAACTCATTTAAGAAACATGAAATAGGTCAAATATATTAAATACAGGTTCTTTAGTATTAATATTGAAAAGGATAATTAAATAAAAATTTATATTTAAAGCAATGACAAAAGTAAAAAAATATTTATTTAATTAACTTTAACATTAGCAACATTTTAAAAACATCTCTAAAAGAGATGCAGGATACTATTATGTTCGAAAACATAACGTTTAATCAGGTAAAACGTCATGAGAACAGGAAACTTGCTGAAATAACTCAGTTTTTAAAGGAAAACGATTTAGAGCTTGATGCAAGCATCGACGTTTTTATTACGATAACTCGCAATGAAAAATTAATTGCATGCGGAGGGTTAGCTAAAAACGTTATTAAATGCGTTGCTATTAGCGATGATGTTCGAGGTGAAGGCCTTGCCTTAAAGTTAGCGACTGAACTCGTTAATCTCGCTTATGAAAATAATACCACCCATTTGTTTATTTATACAAAATTTCAAAATGAAAGCTTATTCCAACAATGTGGCTTTCATACCATCGCAACCGTTCCTGATGTCATGGTATTGATGGAAAACAGTTGCTGTTATTTAAAGCGCTATATTGAAAGTTTGAAAGCGCAACGTAAAGAAGGGAAAAAAATTGGTGCGATAGTGATGAACGCCAACCCTTTCACCCTTGGCCACCGTTATTTGATAGAGCAAGCCGCGAAAGCCTGTGATTGGCTGCATTTGTTTGTTGTCAAAGAAGATACATCACGCTTTCCTTATAAAGTGAGACTCAATTTAATCGAGGCGGGAACAAAAGGGATTGATAATCTGACGATCCACAAAGGCTCCGAGTATATTATTTCTCGCGCCACCTTCCCTTGCTACTTTATTAAAGACAAAACGGTTGCAAATAACTGTTATACCGAAATCGATATTAAGATTTTTCGTCAATATATCGCCCCTGCTCTGGGGATAACTCACCGATTTGTAGGATCAGAGCCTTTTTGCAAAGTCACTAACCAATATAACCAAGACATGCGCTTTTGGCTGGAAACTGATGCTATGAATTTTCCACCTATAGAACTCGTTGAATTGGAACGAACAGTCATCAATGGGACGGCAGTATCTGCTTCTCAGGTCAGAAGACTGCTCGCTAAAAAAGATCTGGCGGCTATTAAAACGATTGTGCCTGAAGCGACATATCAATATTTACAAGAGATGCTCGCAAATCAAGCCATAGCAACCACTAGTCGCACCGAAAATTCTGAATTAGCAATAGGTGAAATATGAAGATAAAACATGCAGCAGTCGCCGGCACACTTGAATCAAGTGATGTCATGGTTCGTATAGAGCCCTTAGAGGATACGCAGGAAGTCTCAGTACAAATAACCAGCAGTGTCGAAAAACAATTTGGCGATGCCATTGCCCAGATCGTCGAAGAAATGATACAGCAACATGATATACAAGGTGCACAAATCATTATCGATGATAAAGGCGCACTAGAATGTGTACTAAAAGCACGTTTAGAAGCGTTATTTGCGCGTGCATGCGATATCGACTATCTGCCATGGGAGAACAAATAATGACTCCAGAACAAAAATCTCGTACACGCAGAAGTATGCTGTTCGTGCCTGGCTCAAATGCAGCAATGCTAAGTAACTCATTTATTTATAAGGCTGATGCCTTGATGTTTGACCTTGAAGACTCTGTAACATTACGCGAAAAAGATACGGCTCGTCGCTTGGTTTATCATGCTTTGCAGCACCCACTTTATCAAGATGTTGAAACCATTGTTCGAGTCAATGCATTAGACTCCGCATTTGGTGTCGCTGATCTTGAGGCGGTTGTACGTGGCGGAGCCAATATTGTCCGTCTGCCTAAAACAGATACTGCGCAAGATGTCATTGATATTGAAAATGAAATCTTACGCATTGAACAAGATTGTGGTCGTGAAGAAGGCAGCACAGGATTGCTTGCAGCAATAGAATCGCCGATGGGGATCACCCAAGCTGTCAATATCGCCCATTCATCACCAAGACTTATAGGCATCGCATTAGGTGCCGAGGACTATGTCCGCAATTTGCGCACCGAGCGGTCTCCAGACGGCGTTGAACTCCTCTATGCTCGGTGCGCCATTTTACAAGCCGCTCGCTCAGCGGGTATCCAAGCTTTCGATACCGTTTATTCTGATGCGAATAATGAAGAAGGTTTCCTACGTGAAGCCGCTCACATTAAGCAACTCGGCTTTGATGGCAAATCATTAATTAATCCAAGACAAATTGAGTTACTTCATAATCTTTATGCACCAACTCAAAAAGAAGTTGACCATGCACAGCGTGTTGTGGAAGCCGCTGATGCCGCGGCCCTTGAAGGTAAAGGGGTTGTGTCATTGAACGGTAAAATGGTCGATGGCCCAGTGATTGACAGAGCCCGCCTTGTATTATCACGTGCGGCATTATCAGGAATTCGGGAAGAGTGAGGCAAAGAAAATGACAAACAATACTCAACGTCAGGCTCGCGTAGTAGCCTACTTACAACCAAATACTGATGAAGCGCTGCGTGAATTCAAAGATATAGGCAAAGTGCAACAGCAGGTACAAAAACCGAGAAACCGCAAACTATGTGATGATTTACAAGTTGCCATCCGCCGCTCTGGTTTAAAAGACGGTATGACAATTTCGTTCCACCATGCGTTTCGTGGTGGCGACTTAACCGTCAATATGGTCATGCAAGTCATTGCAGAGATGGGCTTTCGCAACTTAACACTTGCCTCAAGTTCACTGAGCGCTTGCCATTCGCCTTTAGTTGAGCATATTCGCCACGGTGTTATTCGTAAAATTTATACATCAGGTATTCGTGGCCCATTAGCTGAAGCGATTTCACACGGTGAGCTGGAAGAACCCGTACAAATTCATTCCCATGGTGGGCGTGCTAACTTAGTTCACAGTGGTGAGTTGGTCATTGATGTCGCGTTTATTGGTGTGCCTTCCTGTGATGAATACGGTAATGCCAATGGATATACAGGAACAGCCTGCTGTGGCTCTTTAGGCTATGCCAAAATTGATGCCGAAACCGCTAAAAAAGTGGTGATGCTGACGGAAGAACTGCTGGATTACCCTCATAACCCATCCAGTATCAAGCAAGATGAAGTGGACTATATTGTTAAGGTTAAACGTGTGGGTGATGCCGACAAAATTGGTGCTGATGCCACTCGCATGACCTCAAATCCACGTGAGCTCTTAATTGCCCGCACGGCGGCTGATGTTATTGAAAAATCAGGCTTCTTTAAAGATGGCTTTTCTCTGCAAACAGGGACAGGCGGTGCCTCCCTTGCGGTAACGCGTTTCCTTGAAGACAAAATGCGTCGCCATAATATTACCGCTGGATTTGCTTTAGGTGGCATCACATCAACGATTGTCGACTTGCATGAAAAAGGCTTAATTCGCAAATTATTAGACGTTCAAAGCTTTGATAAAGCCGCGGCTGAATCGCTCGCTCGTAATCCAAATCACATTGAAATCAGCGCCAATCAATATGCCTGTTTTGATTCAAAAGGGGCGTCTGTAGATATGCTTGATGTGGTTGTGCTGAGCGCATTAGAAATCGATACTCGCTTTAATGTCAACGTGTTAACGGGTTCTGATGGTGTTATTCGTGGTGCTTCTGGCGGCCATAGCGATACTGCCGTAGCCTCTAAACTGTCTATTATTGTTGCCCCTCTGGTGCGTGGTCGTATCCCAACGTTAGTGGACGAAGTACTCACTTGCGTAACACCGGGTTCAAGCGTAGATATTTTAGTCACTGACCACGGTATCACTGTTAACCCTGCCCGCCCTGAATTAAAACAGCAGCTTGAAAACCAAGGAATTAAAACTGTTTCAATGAGCTGGTTAAGAGAGCGTGCACAATTACTCACAGGAACGCCTAACCCAATTGAATTTACAGATAAAGTGGTTGCGGTTGTGCGTTACCGTGATGGCTCAGTCATTGATGTTGTTCATCAAGTGAAGGAGTAAACTATGTTTTGCCCACTGCCTGATACTCAAGAGCAATTTGAAACTTCCTTACCTGAGCTGCTAGCGAGCCGTGATGCCCGTCAGGATCGTCAGCTACAGTGGATTGGTCTCCATCAGGTAACCTTGATTTCATTTACTGTCGTTTTTCCGGGAGCCGTCAAAGACAATTCCCTCGTTAGACATGTTTTTAATCAGGGTCTAAATGCGCTTAAACAAATTGCTTTATGCGGGCAGTGGGTGTTTTTATCCCAACAATCATGGGCATTGAACACAGGACCGGAATGTTTGGTTGCTGTTGATGCCGATGCCATTGAAGTCAAAAAAGCATTAATCCAATTGGAAGGCTCATCCCCTATTGGGCGATTATGGGACTTTGACGTATTTGATGCCAAGGGTCAGCTGTATTCACGTAGTCAATTAAATCTGCCACCAAGACGTTGTTTAATTTGTGAAAATGAAGCCAAAGTTTGTGCCCGCCAGCGGACGCACTCACTGAATGAAATCCTAAATAGGATTGAGGAGTTGGCTAATGCAACTTGTTAAACAATATAATGCGATTAATGAAAAACTTGCTGATTATTACAGTCAGCTAGCTTGGCAAGCCATGCTTGCAGAAGTGAATTTAACCCCTAAACCGGGATTAGTCGATAAACACAATACGGGTGCACATAAAGATATGGCACTCACTGATTTTCATTTGAGCGCCAATGCGATTGCAAAACACTTCCCACGTTTTTTACATGCAGGGGCACAATATAAAGCCCTTTCCTTAGAAAGCGTATTAATGAAAATCCGTCCTATTGGATTGGATTGTGAAACAGCCATGTTTCAAGCAACCCAAGGGGTCAACACGCATAAAGGCAGTATTTTTTCTTTAGGTTTAGTGTTAACCGCTATCGGTCGTTTAGTTGCATTACAGCAACCTATTTCTCCTCAAGCGATTAGTCAATTAGTCGCAGGAATGTGTGCTGGGATTACGGATGAATTAAAACAACCCGCTCACCAACCAACCGCTGGCCGCCGTTTATATGAACAATATGGCTTAACGGGTGCGAGAGGTGAAGCTGAAGGGGGCTATCAGTTAGTGATAGAGCATTCCCTTCCTTATTATTTACAACAACTTGCAAAAGGTAAGCCTAGCGATATTGCACTACTCGATACCTTAATTTTATTAATGAGCCTGAACAATGATACCAATATTGTTAATCGCGGTGGGATGTCAGGCTTAACATGGATAAAACAGCGAGCAACTCAACTATTAAATGCTGGGATCAATACTCACGATGATTTAACGAAGGTTAAGCAATTTGATAATGAATGTATTGTGCAAAATGTCAGTCCCGGCGGCAGTGCAGACTTACTCATCCTAACATGGTTTTTTTCTCGACTAGCAAATCAAAACTTTAATTTAACATTAAATAAAAAACTTCAACATTATTAATACAGGAAGCAATTAAAAAAATAAAATTAATTAAGCAAATAAAAACCAATTAATTATTTATTAATTTAAAACAAACAATACGCCTTAGGGTGAAATATCAATGAAAAAAATCAATTCATTATATTCACTCAAGATGCAGCCATATTAAAAATTGATAGTTTAACAAATTCCTAATATTAAAGTTCATTCAATTTAATATTAAATAAATTTAATATTGATTTAATCAAGGAAATTGGCTTATGCAAAAAGAAAAAATATGGAAGCTATTAGTTTTAATAGCTATTCCAATTATTATTGCTTTAATACCTACACCAGCAGGATTACCCCATATTGCTTGGTTATTATTCGGTCTTTACCTTGCTGCCATCGTTGGGCTGGTATTAAAACCCTATTCTGAACCTGTCATCTTGTTAGCCACTATTGCGGCAAGTGCCGTCATTATTGGTATAACCGGAACCAAGGATGTTAAAGCCAGCGAAGTCCTTAGCGGGTATGCATCAGGCACCACGTGGCTGGTATTTGCTGCATTTACGCTAAGTGCCGCATTTGTCATCACAGGCCTCGGTAAACGTCTTTCCTATATCTTAATTGGTAAGTTAGGTGGCACTACACTTGGGCTAGGCTATGTGACTGCGATCCTTGATTTAATCATCGCACCCGCGACACCGTCCAATACCGCTCGTGCGGGAGGGATTGTGTTCCCTATCATCAATAGTGTGGCAGTAGCTTTAGGGTCAGATCCCGAAAAAAGCCCACGTAAAGCAGGTCACTACTTGCTGGTCAACGTGTACATGGTCACCAAAACCACCAGCTATATGTTCTTAACCGCGATGGCACCGAATGCATTAGCACTCGCCATGATGAGCGACATTATGGGCATTCATTTAAGCTGGGGTGGATGGGCGCTTGCTGCATCAGTTCCTGGCTTAATTATGCTGATTTTAACGCCATTAATGATCTACAAGCTGTACCCACCTGAGCTGAAAAAGGTCAATAATAAAGAGATCGCGGCAAAAGGCCTTGAAGATTTAGGCCCAATGACTATGCGTGAAAAATTGCTTGGCATTATCTTTATCATCGCGCTATGTGGCTGGATTTTCTCCGATTTCATTGGCGTGAGCGCATCGAGTGTGGCTATCGCTGTAATGGCATTAACCCTGATCCTCGGTGTTGTCACTTGGGATGACGTATTGAAGAACAAAGGCGGTTGGAACACCCTGATTTGGTACGGTGGTATTATCAGTATGTCTGGCGTGCTGACTAAAGCGGGCTTCTTCAAATGGTTAGCCGACACGATGAGCCAATACCTTTCTTTCGGTGACCAAGCAATGTTGGCATTCTTTGTCATCATGTTCATCAGCGTTGCCATACGTTACCTATTTGCATCAGGTGGAGCCTATGTTGCGGCCATGGTCCCCGTCTTTGCCACCGTTGGTATGGTGGCCGGTGCACCGCCAATGTTACTGGCTCTGGGCTTACTGTTCTCCAACGCATACGGTGGAAGCGTAACTCACTATGGCGGCGCTGCGGCACCTATCGTATTCGGTGCAGGCTATAACGATATTCGCTCTTGGTGGATCATTGGTGGGTTAGTGGCCTTCATTAGCTTATTCGTGCACATGACTATCGGTTTAGGCTGGTGGGAAATTTTAATCAGTACTGGATTAATTTAAGTACCAGCGAGGGCGCAATATTTATTGCGCCCTCTTTATTCATGCCTTCATTAATTTTTCAGTCTCTTTGTCTATTTGCAACCTTATCTCAAAATTATTTTTGTTGAGAGGAAATTGTGAATGCATCCCTCAAGGAACATACACAAATATGTGACTTAGGTAACTGAAAGAAGTCAACACCGCCACAGCGGCAAACAGAACGGGTAAACAGATGAAAAAAATCCCTTGCACACTAATGCGCGGAGGCACATCAAAAGGTGTATTCCTACTCGCAGACTCTCTTCCTAAAGACATCAAACAACGCGATGAATTGATCCTCGCTATTATGGGGTCTGGCCATGCGCTACAGATTGATGGAATTGGTGGTGGTAGCCCACAAACCAGTAAAGTCGCCATTATCAGTCCATCAACTCACCCTGATGCGGACATCGACTATTTATTTGCTCAAGTGTCTATTACTGAACGTATTGTCGATACTGCGCCAAATTGTGGCAATATCCTCTGTGCTGTCGGCTCGTTTGCCATCGAAAAAGGCTTAGTCCCTGTTGCTGGCGAAACAACCACTGTAAGAATTCGTAATATCAATACCAATACATTCGTTAATTCAACAGTGCAAACTCCTAACGGGCAAGTCGAATATGATGGTGACACCACCATTGCCAGTGTCCCTGGGCATGCAGCCCCAGTTGCACTGACATTCTTAAATGCCTGTGGAACTAAAACAGGGAAATTACTACCGACTGGCCATTCTATCGATACGATTGAAGGGGTCGATGTCAGCTGCATTGATATGGCAATGCCCGTGGTGTTAATTGACGCCCCTCAACTTAATAAAACAGGCTATGAAACTGCTGAGCAACTCGAAACAGATATCGAGTTTATGCAAAAACTTGAAGCTATTCGCATTAAAGCAGGTGCGGCAATGGGGTTAGGTGATGTGAGTAAAAAAGTGATCCCTAAACCTATTTTAATCTCCCCTGCAATTCATGGTGGTACCATCAATGTACGGTATTTTATGCCACATAAATGCCATGGCGCCCTTGCAGTAACCGGCGCTATCGCCATCGCCACAAGCACCATTTTACCTGACAGCATTGTGAAGCAATATATTCATTCAGTTGATATGAAAAATATAGCGATTGAACATTTGAGTGGGAAGTTTGAAGTGTCTTTGAACCAAAAGGGAGATTCACCTGAAAGTTTACAGGCATCAATCATCCGTACCGCTAGAAAACTATTGGAAGGTGATGTTTACGTACCTTAAGCGCCAAAGAGCCATCCGCCTCATCAGGGACGGATGGTTTTTCTTATTGCAACGCAAGTAAGTCAACAAATTCCCCATTGATATAATAAGAAACCTGATGAGCTTCATCGGGGGTGGGCAATTCTAGTTTCCCCGCCATACGTTCCATGACCAATTCAGGGACAGCATACTTACGCTGCTGGTTTTGCTGACGCCATTGTTTGCATGGCACTTCCAAATACACTAAATGTACCTTTGCTTGGTAACGCTCAAACAAACTGATCATACTGGCGCGTAGCGAAGCACTTAATGAGGTCGCGTTCCAAATAAAATCCGTTTTCGCTCGCAAAAAAAACTTAGCCTGTTCTTTGGCTTGCTGAGCAACCCACCCTTGTGCATTTTTATCTGCTGGGTTGATTTTGTGCTCTCGGCGGATCTCATCAAGGCAAACCATTGCTGTTTGCGGGTAAAACTGCTGAATAAAATGGTCTTTTCCCATCCCCGGTAAGCCACATAACATAATGACTTCACTACCCGCCTCCTCAAAAGGTTGGTAATCCGTCGTCCCTTTTTGATGATGAAAATAATGGAAACGCCCAGCCAATGAAGCAAATGATTTCGCTTCACACCAACACCCTTGTTCGCGGCAAAATAATTCAAACAGCTCAATTCTTGCCAGTAAATCCGCTTTATCTTCACACGTTCGGCCAATAGCATCAGCTTTTGCCAACATACATAATAACGGCATGTCAACACGTAGTGACGCAGCAAAAAGTGCCCGTTCTGGATCTGGTTTTTCCATGACCCATAACGGTAAACCATGAAAACGTACTAATGCAGCTATGTGTTCACGAATAACAAAAGGCGTTTCTATTTGTCGGAATAATATATTCCGTACAGATAACTCACCTTTTTTGGCATGCCCCGGTGAATGAATTCGCCCCTCTTCATCTTCACGCGTCGTACTGCGTTTTTCGACATCGTGCAGTAGGGCTGCCGTCCAAACCACTTGCTGCTTAAGCGGTGAAAGGTGCTGATATTCAGGCAAACTTTCAAGCGCGGCTAACACCATTTGGGTATGAATAGCCACATTACCTTCCGCGTGATGCCAACGGTCTTGCGGCACAAACTGCATGTCGTGAATAAAATCAAATTGCGTTTCGAGCTGCGCCCAATCACGATGTTTAGTTAATTGCCAACTCATGGCTGCCCTCCTTGCACTTCAAAGGCTAACTTGGCTCTTTGCCAATGGCGTTTCCAATGGATATCTGTTTTAACGTGATTTTTACGCACATATTTAAATACATGAGCCATAAAATTATCAACATGAAATCCCTGACTGTCGCGGCTTACGATGCCTTCCATACTACAGGCTTTGCCTGTATGTGTATCGCGCGCAATAAATTGGCTGTCTAACGCAGCCGCCGCAACCAAAGAACGTGAATACTCTTGTTCAGCCATGTGCTTATTTATGGATAAATTCAATTGAGGCACCGTTGGGAAGTCAAATAATGCAGCATAAAACCGCACCTCTTCCCAACTCAACCAATAGTCCCCTTGTCTAACAGCAAACACATAGAAATAGTCTTCAATATGTTGATATTCAATGGAGTGTATTGCATATAGGTTTTCACCGAACAACTCGATGTCCCCTAAATCATCTTTAATTAACTGCCAACGTTGACGGATTTGCTGGCTCCATGCCGATTGGGTTGGGGCACCATGGGAGCGTGCAAATACCCCATAACGGTTCAAACAATTGTTTTCACCATCAAGTTTTTCCGTGTGAACTAGTTGTTCAATATTTTGGATGTGCGACCACCAATCGTTATTTATACGATCGTCACTAGTCGTACCGGGGGAGAACGGGTAATGATACGTTCTACCATACTTTCTTGATTGCATATTCATCATGCTTTCTCTAAAGAAATAGAAATAACAACAAATCTTTTGCCAGATTTGCTTCTTTAATTGTTGAGAAATCAAGAGTTGGTATTACATATCTATTCCGAGTAACGGCCTCATATTGATGCTATTTATGGTTTTCCATAGCTAGCTTGAATGAAATTCAGGGGAATTCTAGTCCAACAGTCAAGAGAAAGGCTATCAATTTATTCCTAAACTCATTGATAACACAATTATTCAATAGCTATCTTGCTTTCATCAAGGGGATATTTCACTACCACTTTATTACGATACAAACAATTATCTTGCAAAGTAGCAGGCTCTTGCCCTTTGGTCGTCACTTTTTGCCAAATTTCATTGTGACGGTAAATGATATTTTTTTCGCGGGTAAATTTATGGTTTTTCTCATAAATGTGATATTTCACTTCCCTTGGTGAGCTACATAATAACTCCCCTTCTAACTGATGTTCCGCAATATTAAACACCAACTGGAAAGCACTTGAGGTCGGGTTATAAAACACCAAATCAATATAGTTATAAAAAATTGCAGCACCAGAGCCAAAAGGTAATACACGCCCCTCATCTGGAAAGGGGTCAAAACTATGGTTAGCTCTTTCAATCACTTGCAATGGAGAGTGTAGGATCATCCAGTGAATTAAGTTACTCAGTTGGCAAATTCCTCCGCCAATGCCTGAGCGAGCCTCACCGAATGATAATTCCATGCCCTCGAGAAACCCCCTGCGTGCTGTCGGCTTGCCTACTAATCGACAAAAAGAAAAGTACTCCCCAGGGTATATGGTAATACCATTCATCGCTTCTGATGCAATGCGCAGGTTCGTGACTTTGTTGTATTGTAAACGTAAATCTGACTCACCTAATTTGCGGATCAACTTAGATGTATGCTTATTGTAGCGATATTCAAGGCGTTCGCTGGATTTTGTCTTCGTGTAATATTTAGCAGAAAACGCCCAATGCAATTTTCTAACTAGCCGTTTTTGCGTGACACGTAGCCAATAGAGAATAGGATGGTAAGAAGAAAGCGGCCGACGCATGACATAACCTTATTGATATTATTAACCAATAAATCATGTCATAGGCATTCGCTTTTCGACATAGTAACTATCTGATAATAAAAAAGTGGTAGTCAAACAGCCTGTATAAGAAAATAATCCGTTTGTTCTAAGAATAGAGGAGTTGCTCTAAGGATTTCACGCTGTAACTAGGCGGCAAAAAAGTAAATCCCGAGGAGCATACACAAGTATGTAACTCGGGTTTACTTTTAAAGCCAACAACGCTGCAGCGTGAAAGCCGGCGAGCAAATTAATACAGGCCAAGCACCGCACCAACCGCTAATAAAAAGAAACTAAATAACCAAATCCAACCAAATGAGTAGCGCAGATGACGTCCCATATCAATACCCGCCAATCCCATTGCTAACCAAGCCGCTGGAGAAAATGGGCTGACAAACGTTCCCGCGTTATTACCAATCGCCATTGAATAAACTACAGCGGATGGATCAACGCCCACTGTTCCTGCAATTTGCTGGATAATCGGTAAAAGTGCAAAGTAATAGGCATCTGTACTTGTGAAGATATCCATAGGGACACCCAAAATACCGACAAAAATATGCACCTTAGACACCCACTCCGTTGGCAAAATCGCGGTTAAATCTGTTGCGATCGACTTCAACATTCCGCCTTCAGATAAAATGCCAAGAAATGCTCCTGCGGCTAAAATAATTGCGACCATGCCCAAAGCTTGTGGTGCATGCAAAGAAAGTACTTTCATTTGCTCTTTCGGATTTGGGTAATTCACCATCAGAGCAATCGATAATGCAATCATGAAAACATATGGCGCAGACAATAACCCAAAGGCTAAACACACTACAGAGGCAATAATTAATCCACCGTTAATTAACGGCTTTTTCGGTTTCTGCACAGTATCATTGATATCCGCTGTTTCATCACTAACAGGTAATAACGAGTCCATTTCATATGGCGTAGTCCCCTTTAATTGGGCTGCTGCAATACGACGCTTTTCACGCATACCCATAAGGATGGCGAATACAACTGCACCTCCCATACCAATTAATTGAACAGGAATAAGGTGTTGCCATAATGTAGATGCATCAATTCCAGTCACTGCAGATGCTCGGCCCAATGGCCCTCCCCATGGCACCATATTCATGATCCCCATACTGGCACACATCAGCAATAACATAAGATAAGGGCTCATGCCTAATTGCCGATACAATGGCAGCAATGCAGGAATAATAATCAGAAAAGTGGCAGCACCAGAACCATCTAAGTGAACAACGCCAGCAATTAACGTAGTCATAATACAAACAACAATAATATTTCCACGCGTCATTTTCACCATTAAGCGAATTAACGGGTCAAATATATGCAGATCTTTCATTAAGCTAAAGAACAAAATAGCAAATAAAAACATTGCTGCGACTTTAGAAACCTTATTGATCCCGCTTTCGAAGAATACAGAAATTTCAGCAACGGAATAACCTGCAAATAAAGCACCTATAAACGGAATACAAGACATTGCAATTATGGGGCTGACTTTCCCCATCATTAATAATGTGACTATCGATACAATGATTAAAATACCAATAATGGTTAACACATCAACTTCCTTCTTAGAATTATATTTTTCAGGTGAATAAGCTGTAACAAACTCGCTTAACTCTATTTAATGTCATGCAAAATTATCTGCAGCACACAATGAACTTATCTATTCTTTTGTGCATCAGCTAGTTGCTTATATAAACCATTCAATATAATCGCAAGAAAATTTTTATAGTTTTGCCCAGTTAACAAGTCATTTACACTTATCAAAATCAGCATTTAATATAAAAAAACAGTTTTAATCTCTATTAGCACCATTAAAACCATAAACCAGTATTAAAACCATTTATTATTGGTGATAATTTATTTAATTTATAAGTTACAGAATTATAAATATCAAAATAATATAACTACTATTCTATTTTAATTTTTATCTATTTTTTTTATGCTTTTCAGACGTTTTTCAGCAGAAGTGACAGAAAATTATACTTTTTGCTGTTTTTCTCAAATCTTCACTAAACTACTTGCTTTTCTGTTCTAGGTTTAACATAAAAAAAGCCTATTTAAATCCGCAATATCACACCTTCTCACAAAAAAAATAGCGTAAAGTCGGTATAATCTTAAAAATAATTAAAGCTTGCTATAAGGAATCTTCCAATGAGTTGCCTTTTTTCTTCCGCTTCAATGGGCCAAGTTTCACTAAAAAATAGAATTATTGTTCCCCCGATGTGCCAGTACTCAGCGGAAAATGGTATGCCAACCCCTTGGCACAGCAGCCATTATATGAATCTTGCTTTATCTGGAGCCGCCTTAGTGATTGTTGAAGCGAGTGCCGTTGCCCCTACGGGTCGTATCACCTATAAAGATTTAGGCCTGTGGAATAACCAGCAAATGGCTGCGATGAAACAGATGGTAAGTGATATTAAGCAATTTTCAGATGCGCGTTTAGGCATACAAATTGCCCATGCCGGCAGAAAAGCCTCATGTGACCTGCCTTGGCTTGGAGGTAAAAATCTTAAAGCAACGCAAACAAACGGGTGGCAAACCGTAGCGCCTTCTGCATTAGCATTTGGTGATAGCCACGTACCTAGTGAGCTCACTATTGAGCAAATTACAGAAATAAAACAACAGTTTGTTGATGCAGCAAAACGTGCTGAACACGCAGGGTTTGATGTCATTGAAATTCATGCCGCACATGGCTATTTGTTGCATGAGTTCTTATCCCCCGCCTCAAATAAACGTCAAGATGAATACGGTGGTAATTTTGAGAACCGAAGCCGTTTACTAGTCAATGTGTTCCATGAGATCCGAGAAGCCATTAACCCAAGTATCGCTGTAGGTGTGCGAATCTCTGCCACCGATTGGATTGATAATGGCTGGGATGTTCCTGAATCTATCGAGCTTACTGAACGATTAGAGGATTTAGGCTGCGATTATATTCATGTTTCTTCTGGCGGGCTTTCATCGAAACAGCAAATTCCATTAAGCCCAAATTACCAAGTGCCACTAGCGCAAGCTATTCATGAACATAGTATGATGCCAGTGATTGCTGTCGGCCTGATTACAGAGCCGTTGCAAGCCGAGGCGATTATTGCTACCCACCAAGCGGATTTTATCGCGATTGGACGAGGGATATTATTCGAGCCACGTTGGCCATGGCGTGCTGCCTGTGAATTAAATGAGCAAATCGATGTCGCGCCACAATACCTCCGCTGTGCCCCTCATCAATTTAAGAATTTATTTAAATAGAAACAATGAACCCGCAGTTGACTGAACTGCGGGTTTAACAACCATTAACGTGCGTTTTGCGAGCACTGTTGTACGAATTCAATCATGGTTTTCTGGAATTCAGGTTCAGCTGTTCCTGATTTTTCTATCTCACCATCCATACGTTTAAACTCAGCTAAGCCATATTTTTCAATCGTTTTATCATAAGCACAGCCACAAATTGCTGTAACCGCTTTTGCGGTTTCACCTTGCGGGTTTCCTGATGCAACAACACAGGTGTTCACAAAATTATCTTTATACTCTGCAATTTCTGATTTTTCATCAGAGCATGCGGCTAACATAGTCATTACACCAGCCATACCCAAGATTAATGCTAATTTTTTCATATTTTGCCCATTTTCCTATTTAGCGATTTGAACCAAGAAGATAACAATAAACAAACATTCCTCTTAGAACACGGCTATTTTGGATATATATTTTATGTTTACAACACTATTAATCTTAATATACGAAATAAGAACTTCTAATTAAGACTAACGCCCCCATTACTAATTCATACTATTAATAATAGCGGTTTTCCTATCAAAGATCTGCAATGATTAACTTATTTTTATCATTCATTCTTATTTGCGTAATGAATTAGAACTGCGCCAGCGGTAATAGAATAAGGAGAATAAAATTAACGCACAGCCAACAATTTGAACAAAAGGCATTCTTTCGTGATACCAAATAGCCGCAACAAACACCGTCATAACCGGCTCAAGGATCATAATAATTGCCGCATTAGCTGCCGTTGTATTTTTTTGTCCAATGAGCTGTAACACAAACCGTAAACTGGTGGCAATCACAACACTCGCAATAAACCACATCATTGTTGGCGCGGTTAAACTCGTCGGCCACTCTTCTAAAAAGAGTGATAACACCATTGCCACGGTTCCAGTACACGCCAACTGTATTGCGGTTAAAGGTAAAAGAGGTACAGTACGGGTATACAAGCTGGTATAACAGAAATAGATAGCTTGAACGATAGCCGATCCAAGAAACCATAATTGACTTGCATTAAATTCGAGCTGTGCCTTAAACAAAGTTAAACAAGCCAAACCTATCACTGCGACAGGAAGCGCTTCCCAAAAATAACGAGCTGGTTTATTTTTCAAGATAACCCATGCCACTAGGGGAACAAATAACATGGCAAGGCTCATAATAAAAGCCCCTTCCCCAATTGATTCTGTTATTGAGACAGCATGGATCCACAGCACCATGTTCAGAGCCATCCAACCACCAGTCATCAATATTTTAGGCAATTGTTTAATCGTAACTCTGTTTTTTTTACCTCGGCAAAAAGGCACTAGGATCAAAGCGGCTAATAAAAAACGGCTACCAAGAAAGGCGAATACTGGCATTCCTTGTACAGACTCGCGAGAAAAAACCCATCCCCAAGCTGCAATCATCGTGGTCAATACCAAGAAAAATTCGGCCTTTCTTTGTGAATACATGTGTTCCTCTAAAAGAATTTGTCTCTAAGCATCTACATCATACTGGCTTTTCTATGCAAGCCAATCACAATTCTTGCCTTTACTTCTCCCAATCTCAATAAAAAATATCGCTCTAAAAAAACATAAATATGACCTTTAATTTACAGCCATTTCCTCTTAATGGAGTTAATTTTACTTCTAAACTTTCTGTTCCTTTACTTATTCTCTCTTTATCTTGCTAAATGAGGAAATGGGCATAAAAACCCATCAATTTTTTCTTATTTTTACCTCTGAGATAATCATGATAAATAAAAACACCTTAATGAAAGGTAGAATATTCATGATGATGCAAAAACAACACAATTCTGATGTTGGTAGAATTAATAAAATAAAAGAAGCAATAGCAACACGCAAATACGCTCATGCGGATGAAATAAGCTTATTATGGCAGTATGCGATGAAATCATCACAAGTACTTAGCTGGCAAAATATTATGCTTATCGCGCTTGTTAGCAGTGCACTTATTTGCACGATAAGCCTATGGTGCTCTTAATCTAAAATGCACAAAAAAGCCGAGCTATATACTCGGCCTATTATATTAACTAACGATACGCCATTACCAGTAGCCTAAGAATTTCCACCAAACGCTACCAATAAAGAACCAAATGGCTAAGTTAACGACGCTCATAACAAAGCCTGTTTTCCACCATTCGCCCAACGTGGCATAGCCTGATCCAAAAATAATCGGAGCAGTTCCCGTCCCGTAGTGTGTTAATGACATCATTAATGATGACGAGAAAGCGAGTGTCAGTGCCAACAACATCGGAGGTGCACCGAGAGCCAAACCTGCAGAGAAAAATGCCGCGTACATTGCAGTGATATGTGCCGTCGTACTAGCAAAGAAGTAGTGGGAATAAACATAAATTAATACGAGGATTAACATTCCCCATACCCAACTAATGCCCATGCTATCAATGGTGCTTCCTACGGTCAGTGACATCCACTTAATGAGGCCTAATTTACCTAAGAAACTTGCCATCATAACCAAGGCAGAGAACCAAACTACGGTATCCCATGCCCCTTTATTTTTCAGGACATCATCCCAATTAATCACACCAGTTGCCAGCAAAATACTTAAACCAATAAATGCCGCTGTTGTTGCATTAACACTATAAGCAGGCCCAAATACCATCGCGGGTACACCTGCCCACATTAATAATAGCAATCCGAAAACAGCCAAGGTTATTTTTTCAGGTAATGAAACCGGCCCTAATTGCTGTAAACGTTCTTTAGCAAAATTCGGTGCATCTGGGGTGGATGTGATCTCAGGCTTGTACATAAAATAGATCACTAAAGGCATTAAAATTAATGAAACTATAGCCGGTACAAAAGCTGCAATTGCCCACATACCCCATGTTAATTCATTACTTTGACTTGTCTCACTGATGATTAAACTAACAATCAGTGGGTTTGGCGCAGTCGCAGTAATAAACATTGCAGAAGTAATAGGGTTGATGTTGTAGTTAACCAGAGATAAATAGCGCCCAATTTTACCCGCAGTACCATCCTCTGCTTTTGAACCAAAACTATCTGCAATAGAACGCATAATAGGGTGAATAATTCCCCCGCCTCGCGCCGTATTACTTGGCGTGACTGGCGCGAGTATTGTTTCAGCAATCGCTAATGAGTATGCGATGCCTAACGTTTTTTTACCAAACAAGGAGATAACATAATAACCAATTCGAGCGCCTAAACCCGTTTTGTTTAAACTCATGGAGACCATGATTGAAATACCAATCAACCAAATTAAATCATTCGAAAAGCCGCTTAACGCATCTGCGATTGCCCCTTTGGTTGATTCAGGGTTAGTGACCCCTGTTGCAGCAACTAATGAAATTGCGACAATAGAAACACCACCAATAGGTAATGCTTTACCAATGATAGCGGCAATAGTGCCAACAAATAAAGCTAAGAGATGCCAAGCATTTGGATTAACACCTTCAGGAACAGGAATTAAAAACCAAATTATTAGCGCAATTGCAACTGCGATTAGGGTTGGTACAGGTTTTAAAGGTGTTAGTTTATTCATTAGGTTATCCATACACGTTTAAAGATACAAATACAGAGTGATTTCAGTTATATATTCTAATTTTCATCATTACATTAACAATATATAACTCAAAAACCTTGATCATTATCAGTGAGTAACTTTATTTTATTCTAAAAATCAGATTATTTTGTAACAATAAGTAATCATTAATTAAAAGAATCGTTTTATTCATTAATTTAAGCACAGAAAGTTAAATCCATTCTTATTTTAAAAAGAACAAATTACACTTCAAGCGAGTTCAATTCATTTTTACCTATGTAGATTCGACATTCATAAACATCATATAATTATATTGGCCTAATCTAATATACTAAAAATTCAATTTTTTTTATAATTTCCAATCGATTTTTGTAGGCTGAATCGAATTAATAAGATAATAACAACATATCTCATCAACTAACTTGAATATATAAAAATAATATTCCCCATTCATTTTTAGGTTAAAATAAAACCAATTAGCTCACTAAATAAACAAATTCAGGCTATGATTTAGTTGAAGTATTCTATTTAACAAACATTAATCCTTAATTTAGAATCGATGTTAATAGGTAACATAATAGCAGTGGAAAATAACCATCCACCTTCGGACATCACAGGTACGTTTACTCTAACATAGGTAACGAACCCAATCTAAATATGACTATTAAGGAAATAAAATGTCTATCAATAACAGCTATACTGATAGTACCCAACAACCTTGTTTGGTATTGTGCACGACTAACAGCCATGAAAGTGCAATTAAAATCACACAATATCTTTTAGCTAATCGATTAGCAGCCTGTGTGTCTTTGTTGCCAGAAATAATGTCAATATATCTATGGCAAGGTAATATCACTCAAGATAAAGAGATTTTACTGCTGATAAAAACGACGCAAGCTAACCAACTGAGCCTATTCCAAGCAATTAAAGAAATACACCCTTATGAAACACCTGAACTTATTCGCCTAGACCCAAGCCAAGTTGAAGACAATTATTTACAATGGCTGATAAACTCCGTGAAATAATGCTATCCATCTGAATTTATGTATCTTATTTAATATAATTTTTATTTTATCATAAAATATTAGCACTGGTCGGGTCAGGTTTACACCAAATCAGTGATATACAAATAGGCTCGCTTTATATTTATTTTTCCTCCTTAATATTTATATTTGGAGGTTTTTTTTACCTATAATACAGCTCACTCATCCTCCTCACCCAAAAACAAAACAAAAAACCAACCAAAGGTAATTTTTTAGCTTAAACCATCGCATTAGCCTTAACCTGAAAATCCCCCTTGATAATATATAAATTAATATTATATTAAAAAACATAATATTTACTCGTTAGATAACTTAAGGGAAAATCATGTCGAAATTCAAGCAAGTCACAACAGAGATCAGTCAAAACTTACCTACACTCAGTAAGCACATCCCTGATGTCATGAAGCATTTTTCAGGGTTAGTCAGCACAGGTTCGCAAGATGGTGCATTAGATAAAAAAACCAAAGAATTGATTGCTGTTGGTATTGCTGTGGCAAATCGTTGCGATGGCTGCATTGGTTTTCATACCAAAACATTGGTGGAATTAGGTGTTACAGAACAAGAACTAGCGGAAGCTCTTGGCGTCGCTATTTTTATGGGTGGCGGCCCTTCAGTCATGTATGCAGCCGAAACAATCAGCGCCTATAAAGAGTTTTCGAATCAATAAGCTTGGCTGCGGTATTACCTTAGGCTATTCCCTACAGCCTAAGGTAATGTAGATCAGGTTAATTAAAAGGTGGCTTCTAAGCCAAGTCTGAACGTCCTGCCCGGAATTGGCATGTAGATAACCGTGCCAGGATCAAACGCATAGCGGTTAGTTAAGTTATCAATATTAAAATTCACATGAATATTTTTCTGAATTGAATACTTACCTAAAAAATCAAACGTAGTCGTCGAATACAGTTTAGTGACTGGAGCCGCAGCCGTTCCTACTAACCATTTTTGTGGGTAATCTTTCCCTGAATTATAACGAACACGCAAGCCTGTCTGTAATTTTTGATCAAACATTTTCACCCCAACAATCCCTGTGACAACTTTCTTCGGTGGAATACGTGATGGTGATAACCCCCATGCAAAGCCAACTGAGTTACACGCAGACGGTAAACTGCCTAACTCCATTTCATCTCGTGAACATAACTCTGAGTTATTATAGAAAGTGGCATCAAAAGAACCAAAAGCATGGTTTGAATCGTATTTTAGTTCAACTTCATACCCTGAGAGCTTGAAGCTATCGTAATTCTTCATCACCACATAAGGATGATAAACCCCTGTTGGGTTAACACCTTGAGAAAGATAACCTTTAATATCATTGTTAAAATAGGCTACCCGTAAGTGAGTAGTATCTTCATCAAAAATAGCGTTATTTTTTTCTAGGTTCATGCCAACTTCAAATGACTTAGCATGTTCTGGCTTCAAGGGAACATCAGGGGTATAAGAGTAAGTTTGCCCAGAAACCGTGGTTTCAAACAAACTTGGTTCTCTATAACTATCTGAATATTTTGTATATACATCCAGCTCATCAGTGACATGAAAACGCAATTCACCCATTAAATCATTTTTCGGGCCGTAGCTGATGCTCTCACCAAGAACATGGTCTCTAACTTCAAAAGAGTGAATTCGCCACCCCACTAGCGTACTGACCCAGTCCCCTTTATACGCCATGTTAGTAAAGGCCGATGTGTTAGTACCTTTGGCATTACGCGTCACCGGGGTCAGTTCTTCTCCAGGGATAGTCCCTTCTGGTGTCCATATCGGTTGATATGTTTTGGTCAATGGTTTTGACCGCTGCTGCATATATTCCACACCATAAGTTACATCAATCGGATAATCTGCAAATTCAGAGGTATTTTCTAAGTTAAAGCCCATTCGTTCATCGGTATATCGGTGCTGGTACTGATCACCATAATGAGCAGTGACATCATCAGTGGTTCCATTACGTTGTTTAAATTTCCCTTTCGTCCACCACAGTCCTAAGTTCAGGTCTACCCATAACGAATCAGGCTTGTAAGAATAATTCATTGATGCGGTATCAATATTCGCCGTACCTAATGTCCATTGCGGCATTTTATTATCATATTGATACCAATAAGCCGCTAATACTTCCCCAGCTTTTTGTTCATGTCGACGATAATTTAATTCAAGACTGGAATATGGATTAATATAAATATTCGTCTTCAGTAATGTGGATTGGCTTTCGTAACTGGTATTAACCACTTCTTGCCCCGGTTTTATCGGTGCATCTGTATTGGAATATTTATGATAGCCATTTTTACCAGCAAAAAAGTTACCTTGTTTCCTATCGCTATGCGCAATTAACACATCAAACTTGTCATTACGATAAGCAACTCCAGCGGTTACTGATCCATTATTAAAATGGGAATTCTTAATGCCATCGGATAGCCGATATTGTGATTCACCGCGTTCTTCTGAAGCAATAGAAGGACGGCGGTTATTGTTATAAATGTTCCCTTTAAATAAGAAACCAAATTGATCACCTTGAGGAATAATGCTGTTCGCTGATAATGTTTTTAATTTTACTGTACCACCGATGGCACCACCCGAGAACTTGCTCATCGATGCCCCTTTTTCGATATTAATCGTATCAACTAAATCCATGTCTATATACGTTCTATCTGTACTACCTTGATAACCACGCCATGTATTGGTTGATTGCAAACTGCCATCAATAATAATAGGTACGCGGCCATTACCTTGCAGACCCCGAATACCGATATCCAGTGCCCCGGCTTCATTTCTCGCATTATTAACTTGCAGAGAAGTTTCATTAGCAAATATATCTGAGTTCGTTGTGCCTCTAACCGTTGAAATATCTTTCGTGTCTATTTGCTTGCTATTTGACTTTATTTTGCTGGCTGTAACGAGAAGCTTATCTTTCTGAGGTGCTGTGTGGGTTTCATCCGCTAACGCTGTGCTTGAAGAACATATAACAAGCAAGCTAATTATATTTTTATTTTGAAATATCATTTAAGTAATGCCTTCATTAATTAATGAATATTTTATAGAAATGATGAAATATCGTACTGGCAAGATTATATTTTCCCCTGCCATACTTTAGTTCGTGACGTTAAAATTAGATTTAAGTGCAATGCCATAACGATAATCGACACCAAAAACCTTATTTATTGAATGGGTTAGAGCTTATTTCTCCTCTAATAAATGAGATGCTCTGAAATATACACCAATAATAATAATGATCAAGATCATAATGAAAATCATTTGCATTATCATTAATATCACTACTGTTTATTACCTTTTAATATTCTTTATATGGTATAAAAAAAAAGCAGCTGATATAAATATCAACCGCTTAATAAATCGAGCAACCTACTTAACTTGCCTTAAGTCCATTTAATCTATTTCAATCATATTCCTTATTAATTTCATTACCCTCCTAACAATGACTAGTAGCGCCCCGCTTGCTCCAACATTTTCTTCATTTGTTCGCGGTCATTCATCCAAGCCATTGAATTTGGGCACCCGGCTCCCGTAGGGTTAATGTCACACGCTGTGAATCTCTGGGGAAAGGCATTTTCATCAGCGTTTCGCTGGTCTAACAAAGCTTGATAACTTTGTTCCTCTGGCGGAAGTTTCTTTTTGGGATCAAAGACAAACTTTTGTTGTGCCTGTAATTCTTTAACCCCTTGGTAGTCTTGACTAAATTCGCGATCAGCGGGTGATTTCTCTTTAAAGGTAAAGTCGCTGGCAAAGCCGTAAGAAGTGAAGCAAAGAAAAATAACAAAAATAACCTTTTTAAACATATGGATATCCTACTGTGTCTGTAAGTCAACATTATATAACGCAGGATAATCACATCCAGAAATAATTAAAAATAAATATAATATTTTCTTATTATTCAAGATATTAATTATGATAATTAATTAAATCAATTGATTGATCTGGATATGACCATTAATGAACTATTAGCATGACATTAATCATATATCAGTAATATAACGGTAGTTTACTTAGATTGTAACTAATTGTTTTAACTCATTAATACTTTATCAAAAAGATAACTTAGTTGATAGTAGAGAATAAGCTAAGATGCAAGAAAGACTAACGACCGCCATTCAAATTAGCCTAATATTTTGCATCGGATCCCCTCCATTTCCATGATCATAATAGAACTGTAACCTATTAGATTACTGATAATTTTTAGTCTTGTTTCTGAGTCTATTTTCTATAAAAGTGACCTTGTCTGATCAATGGCCCATTCTCTACAAGCAACAATTTCACTTTATACAACTCAATAGATTAAGGAATATACGATGAAAAGAACTTATTTTGGTCCTTATATGGATGTCAGCGTTGATGCGACTTGGAACGATTGGCAAAATTACCCTAATGGCCGACCTAATGCAAAATACAGCCAAGCAGCAATCAAATATGGCGTTGATATCGTCTATCTTGGTTTTTTAACTGCCACCCGAGACAAACAAGCCGCCTGGTCGGCCCAACCGACAATGCCTATCAGCTGGGCAAAACCCTTATGTGATGAGCTGATTGCTGGTGGAGTAAAGGTTGCGGTGTCATTTGGGGGAGCCGCTAACCAAGATGTTTCGTTAGTGCAAACCCAAGAGCAGTTGATCGAAACCTACCAACACGCGATTGATACATTGGGCGCATCTCACCTAGATTTGGATTTTGAAAATGGCCTCTTTGATGCGGACAACGCATTTTCTGCTCTAAAAGTGATTATCGCCAATAACCCAAAAATCACTCTTAGCCTCACCCTACCCACCATGCCAACAGGGCTAACCAGTACAGGACTGGCCCTTGTGAAAAAATCTGTCGATGCTGGTTTAGTCATGAAAGTTAATGGCATGGCGATGGATTATTATGATCCTAATATTAGTAGCCTTGGTGATGCTGCTATCAAAGCCGCCATCAGTATCAAAAACCAATTAAAGCCTTTCTACCCAACGGTTGCAGATCAGGATATGTATGATTATGTGCAAATTACACCGATGATCGGCTTAAATGATGACCTTACGATGTTCAGTTTCCATGATGCTGACATCCTTGGTGAGTTTGCCAAAAAAATAGGCTTGAACCTAGTCTCTATGTGGAGTTTAACACGTGATTTTCCGGGGAATAAAGCTTACCCCGAAGCGACTAGCTCAGGTAACCAAGAGCAAGCCCATGAGTTTGAATACACTGAGCTATTTAGCCAAAAACTCAACGTATAGATAACTCGATATCATTAATATGATGGATATTGATGATAGCCCATTTTCTCAGAAATATTCTGCCCTGCGGTTTTGAGCAGCTCGACATAATTATCAATTTGCTGCTCATCAAAACGGATGGTAGGGAAAGAGATGGATAACCCTGCCACCACATGGCCGAGTCGGTCATATACCGGAACCGCAATACAACGTAACCCCAGCTCTTGCTCTTCTCTGTCCTGCGCATAATGGCACTCACGTACCGCAGCTAATTCCACCAGCAAATCATCTAAGCTTAAAATCGTCGTCGCGGTTTTCTTGCTGAATGATTCATCTTTCAGAGCAAAACGGATAGCGTCTTCACTTTGCCAAGCCAGTAAAATCTTACCAATCGCAGTACAATATAATGGATTACGGCGGCCAACTCGTGAATACATACGCAAATTATAGCTAGAGTCGATTTTATGAATATAAATAATGGCATCTTCATCTAAAGCCCCTAAATGCACGGCTTCATGAGTTAACTGACCAATACGGCGCATTTCTTTGTCTGCAATTTCAATCAAATCAACATATTCAAGGGACTTTGCACCCAACTCGAATAATTTCAATGTTAAGGAGTATTTATCCGCTTCACCTTCTTGCTCCACATAACCTAGCTGCTTCATGGTTTGTAGAAAACGAAATGTGGTGGCTTTTGACATCAATAAACGCTGTGAAAGCTCAGATACGCCAATCTCTTTTTGCTCACCAAGGGCGCTAAGAATGCTAAACACCTTAACTACCGCTGAAACGGCATCCGTTTGAGTCGTTTTATCCATTACCTTTCCATCATCCTATAAATTGATAGCGATATTATCGCAAAACTCACCGATGTCACCTGAATTTGAGTAGCATAATTGTCTCTTCATACAAAAACAAGAATGCTGATTCAATATTTTTAAAACACCGTTTCATTTTTATTGAAGTTGGCAATAAAATGCGCTTTAATAGCACTATCAAGTCAGCAGTAGTTTACTAAGTCGTAATTGCGCAGGTGGTGAAAATGAGTACACATCCGCAAGTTGCCGTCATTGGCGAATGCATGGTTGAATTGCAAAAGTCAGGGGAGCTCTACAAGCAAACCTTTGGTGGGGATACGCTCAATACGGCGTTATACCTGTCTCGCTTAACAAAAAACCAAGGTGTGACAACCCGTTACATCACCGGTTTAGGGAAAGACCCATTTAGCCAACAAATGTTAGCAAGCTGGCAGCAAGAAGGGATCAATACGGATGAGGTGTTTATTTCTGATAAGCACTTACCAGGTATGTACTTAATTGAAACCTCTACAGATGGTGAGCGCCGTTTTTTCTATTGGCGTGACAACGCAGCAGCAAAATTCTGGCTTGATGCGATTTGCCTTAATGACAACAGCAAAGCACACACACAGCAAATACTTAATTCACAACAATTTATCTATTTAAGTGGCATCAGTTTAGCCATTTTACCTGAACACTCGCGTCAGCTTTTATTGGAAATGTTGCAACAAGCCAAACAACATGACGCAAAAATTGTTTTTGATAATAATTACCGCCCTGCACTTTGGTCTTCAAAACAGGCTGCACAACTGGCTTATCAGCAAATTTTAAGCCTAACCGATATCGCTTTTCTGACCTTTGATGACGAACAACAGCTTTACGGTGATATTCATGAAACCGAATCTATTGTTCGTACCCAACAATATGGCGTAAAAGAAATTGTCATTAAGCGCGGTGCCGATGCCTGCTTTGTTGTTATCAACAACGAGCGCATCGAAGTCCCCGCCAATAAAATTAGCCATGTCGTTGATACCACTGCCGCAGGGGATTCCTTTAGTGCCGGCTACCTAGCTTGCCGTATTCTAGGTGGTAGCCCGTGTGATGCAGCAAAAACAGGCCATTTACTGGCTGGAACCGTCATCCAACACCGAGGAGCGATTATTCCATCCGAGGCCATGCCAACCACCGCTTTAGAAACATGTTAAGAGGCTTAACCATGAACCAACTGATTGAAAGAATTAAAGAACTCAACGTTGTTCCCGTGATCACTATCAATAATGCAGAGCATGGTGCACCACTAGCAAAAGCGTTGGTTGAAAATGGCCTGCCGTGTGCCGAAGTGACTTTCCGTACTCCTGCCGCAGTACAAGCCATTAAAAACATGCGTGCCGCCTACCCTGAATTGCTGATCGCTGCAGGTACCGTATTAACCACAGAACAAGTTGACCAAGCCATTGAAGCAGGTGTGGATTTTATTGTTAGCCCAGGTTTTAACCCAAAAATTGTGGCTTATTGCCAACAAAAACAGGTGATTATCATTCCTGGCGTGAATAGCCCAAGTTTGGTAGAGCAAGCCCTTGAGTTTAACCTCACGACCTTAAAATTTTTCCCTGCCGAAGCCTCTGGCGGTGTGGCAATGCTCAAAGCACTCAGCGCTGTTTACCCCGTTAAATTTATGCCTACCGGCGGTATTGGTGTAAAAAATATTAAAGAATACACCGCATTACCTTCTGTATTAGTGTGCGGTGGTTCATGGATGGTGCCAAATGCCCTCATCGACAGTGAAAGCTGGCAAGAGCTTGGTCAGTTAATTGCCGAAGCTGCGGCAATTTAGCTAAAATCGCATTACGATAATGCCCTTACTTTGTGCTAAGGGCATTTTGTTAATATTATTAGTTAAATGTATACTTATCCATTTCTTTCGTTAGTATATTAAACATGTCAATTCCATGTTTTTGCGCATCCTTACTATCCCAGCCTTGTTCACTTGAGCTTTCCATTTTGGCCATTATCTTCAGCTTAAGGCTTTGTTCTATAATACTAGTGTAAGTACTTACCTTTCCTCTTGGGGACAAATTAGAAAACTTTGAATTACCTGTCGCAGTAATTAGAGCTAAATTCCCAAAATCGTTTAGTACTCTTGTATCCCACTGTTTTATTTCATGTG
This sequence comes from Morpho helenor, assembly GCA_029227775.1. Classification (NCBI taxonomy): domain Eukaryota; kingdom Metazoa; phylum Arthropoda; class Insecta; order Lepidoptera; family Nymphalidae; genus Morpho; species Morpho helenor. The sequence continues at coordinate 27,557 of JARGCU010000038.1, read as the reverse complement.
GATTCTGTGGGTAAAAATGCTCAATTGAATTTCTAAACTGAAATTGCCAGCTGTTATTGAGTGGTTTAATTATTTTTTTGTAGCCATCTCGATATAATAGATAATCGAGATAAGTAAATACGATCCTTTCAAAACCAAAACCGGACTTTTCTTGATATTCAGAATCATAAATTTTCTGAATGCAATAATCTTCTAATAGAAATATTAGATTTTCCTTTGGATCATCAAGAATGGCACTTATTACCAGAGTAATCCAATGCATTGTTTTTGGCGAAGTATAGGTTATACGCAAACAGGACTGCAAAGTTCTAACTTGTTGATTTTTATCATCTAAAAATGTACCTACATATATTGGTTGTTTTTTTTCTGATTTTAGTTTCTGTAAAGACCAATTACCTGTAGTTTTATAATCTTTAGTAAACTCACGCTTTAAGATATACTTATCAAAAATAACTCTACATTTTAACAGGTAAAATATAAAGTTTTTTGCTGACTTTTCATTTACCCAATTAGAAGACAAATTTTCGATTAAATTTTTATCATTTAAATTATATTCGTTCTCAATTAATTCTTGATCTTTATTTTTAAGCTGATTTATCGAGCTATTGACATGTAATAATAGGTAAGGGAACGTAATTATTGACTCAAACCTTTCACTTTCTTCTTTTCCAGTTTTATTTTTATAAACCGGTCTACCATTTCTATGTTTTTTTAATATATCTACTAATGAATTAGTATTTTCACCTTTATTTTCTTTTTTTGTTTTTCTATTTATTGAATTGAAGTCACTAATAGATGAACACACATCACTCCAATCTCTCGAAAAGATATTTTTTCTAATATTAATATCAAAATTCATTTGTACATATGAATCCATATTAGAACATGCTTCCCAAATCAAATTCGCAGTATGCTTTTCATCTTCACTGCTAAGCTTACTTAATAGCTTAGCTTTAACTATCTCATGAAGATCCAACTGCTCTCCTCTTGTATTCATTACTTCAAAATAATGATTTAAATCAGTTTTTTCAGGAACCTCAACTCTTAATATAAAAATATTATTTAATTTATTAGTAAATACTTTCTCATCAATTTTTGCACTTTTGAAATGATTTTCAACAGTTTTATAACCAGATAGTATCATTTCATCAGAATAACCATCATGCTGTAATTTTTTTTCTAATGTAAGAGACTCTAATGTCTTATTAGATTTTTCTCTGGCTTCAAATCTCAAAGCATTTTTATGTAAAATAAATTTTAAGTATGACGCAATAATATATATTGTCGTTAGCCTTTGCTGGCCATCAATAACTTGATAGGTATCTCGATCAGATTTATTCACAACTAGATTTCCTAAGAAATAGTTTTCTTTTCCGTCATCTGAGATATTATTGATATCATCTATAAGTTGCTCAATCTGCAAACTTTCCCATGAATAATTACGTTGGTATATTGGGATAATATAGTTAGCATCAACAAAGAGATTACACACTGATACTTTTTTTGGTTTTTCCATCATTCATCCCACCCAATTGTTTATTTCACAAATGTAATTATAAACAGCCGAATACTTATATTTTCCATCACTGTCTTCTTTTCCTACACACTCAGGTTTTTCAAAAACAACCAGTTTAATTTCATCTGGTGATTTCATTTCATTTATAATAGAGAACAAATCAATTCCTTCATTAACCTTTTCATGATTGCCTTGTGCATATCTGTTAATACTCTCAGGATATACTGCATACATAGATAAGCGTAATGAATAACACCACGTATAAATTTGCTTTATTAGGCTATCGACTAAACAACTAATTCCAAATCTATCAGCTAAAAATAATAATGTACATTCAAAAAGTTGCTTAATATAAACATCTCCAGCACCATTATTTGGCATTAGCTTATCTTTGTTTTTTAAATCAGAGTGTCCCTCAATGATTATTCTAATACTCTCTAGTAAATCACAATAATGATGGACATAATTAAAAAAACGTTTACCCGATAAAACAGGCTGATTCAACTGGAATTCGTTAATTTTTTCGGAAGTGAAAATTTCATAGCTATTTGTTTGATTAAAATGCTCAACAAATAAATGACTTGACTTATGATAAGTAGCATAATTATAGCAATTTCCTTTGTTTATCCCCTTAAATACATCAATTTTTTTTGATGTATAACTTAGTCCATTTCTTTTTCTATACCATTGAATGATTGGAAATAGATAAAATCCAAATAATTCTTTTAACTTTTTTTGATTGGTATCTTCCCATCTATTTATTATTTCAATTTTGTCTTTGATACTATCAACGCTCATTTCCCTTAAGTGATATGATTTTAAAAGATCATGGGGATCTAACTCTTTGCCTCTTGAGTTTTGAGAGTCAAAAAATTGGAATGCCTCTTGCTCTTTATCTGTAACGACTTGAACAATAGTACAGTTATCCAATAAATAATTTTTATATTGTTCCCTATCATTTGCATCTAACTCATTGACTCTTTTTGAGTAAACTTCATGATTTTTGATAATGGAATCATAAGATAAATCACTATAGTTCTGATTAAAAAAAACATTTTTTTTATTTAGAGTATAGAGTAAAATTGTAAGAGAAGTGATTCGTTGCTGCCCATCAACAATATTATAAAAATCTTTATTTTTTATTTTTTCCTTATGTAAAACAACTGAACCTAATCTATATTCCTTTAGTTTATTTTTATAGGCTTTGTAGGTATCTATAAATAATGTATTCGCTGATTCTACACTCCAGCGATAGGGCCGTTGGTACGTAGGAATAGTCAAGTTTTTGTTAAAAATATTTTCTACACTTACTATTTCAAGTTCTTCTTCTAATAAAGCCATTTAAAACCCCAAAAACCATATATATATTTAAATTTAACATTTTCACCACATTATTATACAACAAGAAAAACCAGAAAAACAAAGCAATCTTGTTATCTAATTAAATAATACAATAATTACATTGCTAGGAAAATAAAATATTCACTATAAGGCAATCACCTAATTTATAAATTAAACATTTTATATTGAAAAATATTTAATCCATTATTATTTCCAAAGTAAAGTAGAGGTAAATAGCAACTATAACCACCACAAACCCAATTTTAGTTATTAAGGCTCGTGGTGGTGAATGTTTAAATTATTGGCTAACTAACCTATAAAACGCTTTAACTGTAAACGCAGCATCTCATTTTCGCGTCGTAGTAATTCGTTTTGATCCATCAGGCTCATGGCCATTGCGATACCCGGCCAGTCAATTTCTAACTCATGATAAAGGCGCACAGCCCTTCTCACGATGATCACAGCGTGGTCGTCAAATAACCATTCATTAGCGGTTTCCAGTGGTTGTACAATGCCAAGCCCGACAATTTCCTGTAGTTCCTCTTGTGCAATACCCGTGTGAATACAGAAATCAATAACGGTTAATGATGTTAACTGTTCCATTATTTGCCTCCCCAATTTTTACGTGGGTCAAAACTCTGTTGAGCCTCCGCCAATTTCTGCCATAATTCATTCGATTCCGCATTATTGCTATCAGGCATCACAATTTTTATGATGGCGTACAAATCACCTGCATGGCCTTTATGAATAAGTCCTTTACCTTTGAGGCGCAATTTTTGCCCCGCTTGGCTATTAGCGGGAACCGTAATCACAATCGGGTCTTTTAAAGTCGGTATAGTAACTTTCGTCCCAAGTGCAGCTTCCCAAGGGGCTAATGGTACGACCACTTCGAGGTCATGGCCTTTAATATCAAACAGTGGATGCGGTGCAATGCGAATGGTGATCCATAAATCGCCATTCTCACCGCCATTCTCCCCTGCGGTGCCTTGCCCCTTTAAGCGAATGCGCTGCCCATCAATTACCCCTGCGGGAATGGTCACATTAAGTGTTTTGGGGACTTCATTTTCAATAAAACCAAAAGCGTTATAGACCGGTAAGTTATAACTGATGGTACGCTTATGTTGCTCTTGGCTTTCTTCTAGGAAAACAGCCAGTTCAACTTCTAAGTCATGACCTCGCTGGCTGCGTGCCTGCCTTGTGCTGCTGCCACGTGCGCGTTGGGAAAACATTGATGAGAAAATATCGTCAAAGCCGCCCGCATCAAACCCTTGCTGCCCGTAGCCTTGCCCTTGTTGGGAATAACCGTGACCTTGGTTCGCTTGGTTAAAATAAGGGTCATTTCGGTGTTCCCACATCTCATCGTATTGTGCGCGTTTTTCTTTATCACTTAATACCGCCCACGCCTCTGCAATTTCTTTAAAGTGGGCTTCTGCATCGGGTTCCTTGCTGACATCTGGGTGGTATTTTCGCGCTAAACGACGATACGCGGTCTTAATGGTCTTCAAGTCATCGGTGCGTTGCACACCCATAATGCTGTAATAATCCTTTAGTTCCATAGTCATATCTCGTTCACTTGTCTATTGAATAGAGTTCATATGGTGTTTAGCCTCACTATTTGCACGGGCTAAACATAACGACTTACCTTGAATTTAACTTAAGACATTTACATGGTAATTGGAATAGTAGAACCATGATAAATATTAAATATATTGGTAAATAATGACGATGCAAATCGATAAAATCCCACAAAAACAGGAAATTTTCGCTTTTTTAGAGCTAAACCTATAAGAGAGCTCATTTCTTGCTAGGGAAAATTTATGGATGCCATCGCCAACCGCCTGACCTATAAAATGAATTTTGCCATTTCCATTGAGGATTTTATTCGCCTAGTACGCCAGTCACCATTTAAAGAAACCGTACCTACCGATAACCTGACTCAATTGGATGCAATGCTAAATAATGCAGATTTATTGATTAGCGCATGGGATGAGGAACAGGTAGTGGGTTTTGTGCGAGCGGTCACCGATTTTAGTTCTTGCTGTTATATATGCGAACTTGCCATAGATGCCAATTATCAAAAACACGGTATCGACCGCCATTTAATGCGCCTTGCCGCTGAAGAGCTGCCTTCTGAATGCAATCTGTTATTTTTTTCGACTGATAGCAACCTAACCGAATACTTAAGGCTTGGGTTTACTCAATCTCCTCGGGCTTGGCACACCACGGCACAGAATTTTTTGGCTAAATTAACAGATAGCGAATGATAAATAGCGTATTATATTTGACTTAGGTTACCTCACTGCCTGTCGGGGCATCGTCCATTTGCAATAGCGCGCAAGCCATTTAGTCAGGATGCAATATGTATTATTTTTTAGCTGTTTTACTTCTTATCTTTACTATTATCCTTTTAAGAATACGCGCCGTTAAAGCAGCAAATAGAAGCCAAGTTATTCCTTTTAAAACCTTTAGGGAATATGAAGGCATTGACGATTATGAAAAAGCGATAAAACATGCTGTTTATGCCATATCGACATGCCACACAGTCATGGATAAAATGAAGTGTTATTTTGACCTGCGCGTTTTATCCTACGCTTTATATTCCGATTATGAACATGAAGAGAATATGCTCTCTGCCCTTGGCGGCCTACTAACTAAAAAATTCACGTTCACCTATTCCGCTTTTATTACTCCCTACCCTGAACCCGTTGAAGAAATAGCCTTAGCGCGCTTTTATTTGATTCAGACACGAGTCCATTGCCCCCAAAACATTTGGGATTACCTGCTTGATGCTTCTGTCATGACCAATGAAGAAATTGACGCCATCAATACCCTCGATAGTGCCATTGAAGTACATCATTCATTAATGGGAACGGTATTATATGATGAGAAAATAGGCTGTTATTTTGACGGGGACCACACTAAACCCGCCATTTACGATAATGATTTTTATACCGTGACCGAAGCACAACTAAACCAATGGTTAGATGAAGAGCTGGATTTGATGGCTTTTTATTGCGAGTCGCTTCTAAAAGTGTGTATCGAATATATCAAAAAAGAGAATGGCATTATTCGCGTTTAGCTACCGGATAACGCAGGTATCAAGCGGCAAGCTACAAATATTGTCGAAAAATAGATTTAATTTAAATGCTTTTTAACAGTGCCTTTTGAACTAATACGTTAAATAATTCATTCTGTGATACAAAGCACTCAAAAAATCAGTTTCCATTTAGAGGGTATTAAAAATATCCCCTTATGCAGATGCTCTAAACAATTCGTGCTACAGCTAGGCGGCAAGCTAGTTTAGCCCTAGGAGCATACGCCAGTATGTGGCTAGGGTGAACTAGTGAAGCCAACAACGCTGTGGTGCGAAGTATGACGAGCATCATTTAAGGCGGCCGCGGAGTCGCTTGATAGCCTGACTATGAAGCTGACTCACCCTCGACTCACCCACATCCAACACCGCACCGATCTCCTTCAGATTCAGCTCTTCTTGGTAATACAGCGTCAGCACCATCTTCTCGCGCTCTGGCAATTGCTCAATCGCTGCCGCAATTTGGTCGCGTAAACTGGAATCCAGCAACAAACTCAGCGGGTTGCCACCGTCTTGCTCATCCATTTGCGGCTCACAGCTTTCCCCGTGAACCTCATGCCACTCATCATAGGAAAACAACTGGCTATTATTGGTGTCTAGCAGCGCTTGGCGATACTCCGCAAGGTCGATATCCAGCGCTTTAGCGATTTCCGGCTCGGTGGCACTACGCCCTAACGATTGCTCCAGCGCACCAATGGCTTTGGTCATTTCACGGGCTTGACGACGCACACTGCGCGGCACCCAGTCGCGGCTACGCAATTCATCTAACATCGAACCACGAATTCGCTGCACCGCATAGGTGGCGAACGATGCCCCTTGGGTGACATCGAAACGTTCCAATGCATGCAGTAAACCGATGCCCCCCCGCTTGAATTAAATCGTCGATGTCAACACTGGCGGGTAGTCTGACTTGCAGTTTCAGGGCTTCATGGCGTATTAGAGGGTAATAACGCTCCCATAGGCTATTTTTATTAATCACACCTTCGGCAGTATACAAATCACTCACAACCTGAATCACCCTTCAAGCTTTCTAAAAGGTACTCATTATCCGTGTTGAGTTTGAATTCAATCCGTAGAGTAAGGCACTAAATATGGCTTTATTTGCCTTATCCTAAATAGGTTAAATTTGAATGATTGCAATGTTAATTATTGTTTTAACACAACTTTCAGGGGATTTTACGGGTAATACAACTGGGTGTGGTGGTTTTGTTGAAAGGTGCTTTTTTCATTAAATAGCCGGTTTTGACATTAGACTTTGCTATTGATTGCAGATTTCTCTCTTCCTCCCTTAAACAAATGAAGCTATTGGTATACAACAAGTACACTTAGCCCTAAGTATTGGGTATCGATAATAATGGGCAATGAAATAATCCAACCACTATATTATATAAAGAATATAATTATTGAATTAATTTTATATTAATAATAACATCAATTCAGTGTGTTACTTATTTAAAGTAAAAACTGAAATTAAATTAATAAATTAGAAAATCATTAGTTTACCCAGCTAATTAATTGAGATTAACACACTGATATAAAAAATATTAGAATAAATGAAAGTTAAATTTAACCTTTATTACGAAGATAAAATCTCATTCTTAGTTGTTTATTTCCCTATAAACCACTATTCAAGATTAACATTTCCAAACAAACATATAATGCAGTGATTTCACATTGGTAAAATAAAAAATTTAACATTTGACGAAATAACTTAACAAATGTAGTTTTAGATTTACTGATGCAGCACGCATTAGTTTAATCGCAAATTAATTTTTAATTAAAGAGGTTAATTATGAAAATGATCAAGCATAAACCAAGTACTAAACGTATAGACTTTTCTGTCATGTACAACGCTAAGTAATTTGATAAAAAGGAGGCTATTGCCTCCTCAGACTGCTGACAAACATATTATGTTTGGCGGCAAGTCATATAGGTTTTGAAAATCAACTAGGAAAATCAATTCATTGATTTTCGACTGATAACACAAAGCGGGAAAAACCACGCTTTTATCCCGCTTTGTCAACAACCTCAGGAGGCTATTGCCTCCTTTTCATGAGAGGTTTTATATCATATGGATTACTTCAAACTTGCAGCTAGTATTCCTTTGGAATATCTTATCATTCGAAATATATTACTTAGATATATTTCACAAGAACAACTGACTATCAATGACAAGAAGTTTCTTTATCCTTTAGAAAACTTCGATAAGAGTACACTGTCCTTAACGGATAAAATTAGCCCTGATGACCAAATTAGATACTATCTAAGTGACAGAGTGTTTAGGAAAGTTGCAGAGTTAGCGAAAAAAATAGCAATAGCAGAAATTAAAATAATCAATATTACAGCTAAATTCACATCACACCCATTGATTAATTGTTTCATCCAGGCATTATATCGCATGAATGTTTCTGTAAACTTACTTGTAGATTGCGCTGAGAATGAAGAATCTCATTTAACTGAAAATGAAATTAAATTAATTAATGAACTAATCAAAGAAAAACTTGGCGATATTAATATTATTCAACCCTATATCCAGATGATTATAAACTCTGGAGATATGTACAGTGCCAACCACCTAATAGAACACTGCCTAGAGTACATTGATGATTACGAAAAATCACAAGCACTTATGATTGGTACCATTAAAAACTGTATCAATAAACCTATTGAGGCAGAATATTACTATGCTAAAAGCAAGGAGTCAGAAGCCCCTTTAAGCATTGTTAAAGCAAATTATACACTCTCAATGCTATATCTTCGACATCATAAATCTAATAAACGCAACATTCAAAAAGGACGTCAGTTTTTACAGGAAGCTTATAATATTATTCAATCAGGTCAATTGGATTATTTAGAGCAAGATAAAAAGAATTTCTTCACTGTATTTAACAGAAATGGATATGGACTTATTCTTTTTAGGGAAGGGAAACTCACATGAAGCTATAAAACTTCTTAATTGGGGGCTTCAACAGTTATCAGATAAACATAACATGCACTATATGCATCGTTCTGTAATTATTTATAATATAGGGTCTCTGCTATAAACAATTAGGTAAACATGATGATGCAATAATATATTTCAATCAACTACTTGAAATTGATTATGCTTTTCCTGAATATCATCTTGAACTAGCTATGTGTTTTTATGATAAAGGGGGATATAGCAGGCTATATCAATGGTATCAAAAAAGCCTTATCTGTTAGCCCAATGCATAGCGATAGCCACTATCATATGAGTATAGCATTTTTATCATCCCAGGATTATATTTTCAGCTGAAAAACATGCTCGCCTTGCTTGGGAAATTTCAGGCGATAACCTTACAGCCTACAATTATGCTTATATTCTTTCATTAAAGAACAATTATAAAATTATGGATCACCTAATGCAAAGAACTGGTGTTTTATGACCCCTGAATGGTTAATTTTACAAGCTGAAAAAATCGCCCAAGATTCCGAGAAGGCAGCCTACGCTTACCTCTTAGAATGTCAGCATATTTTTCCAAACAATCCTTTAATAAAGAAAAATATTAAAATGTTGAGTATGTAAGCATGGCATACAAAATATATTGCTTTTATTTTTTCTTTCTTTTCCCTATGTGGATATCCAAAACACTGCAACCCATCTATTGGGAGCAACAGGTGCAATTGAAGTTATTTTCAATTTCATATGTAATGATGGCGGTTGCGGGGGCGTGCTCACTGCTTTATGCCAAAGGGATATCCCGATTTGGTACTAAGAATGGTTTAACTATGGGCTTTTTCCTAATAATGGGTGTGGCCTTGTTCTTAGAGCCTATCCCACAGGGATGGCTATCGCCGTGACTTCAGGTTTGATGGCAGGGATGGGTGCGAGTATTATCGCTATTGCGCTAAAATCACTGATTTTTAATCTTGATAAACAGGAACAAAATAAAGTCCTGCTGCAATACTGATAATTTAAGCACAGTAGCACAAAGCCTTGGGGCTTTTATTGCTGGTGGGCTTAGTGACAATTTTATCGATTATAGATCAACTCCCCTATCGTTCTGCTTTGTTAATTAGCGGAGCCCATGGTATTAATCGCCATAATTGCCATCCCTTCATTAAAAACACCACTGAATGAAACACCATTAGCTAAAAACCCCACCAAAAATCCGCTTCATTTTTTCCTTTCTTCAGTAAAACAGATTTAGTTTTATTTATTGCATTTATTATCAGTGGCGCCAGTTGGGCACTGATCTTACCCATTATTCCTGTGTATTTAAAAAACATGCACTTTTCAGATGCAAATGTTGGCCTAGTGCTGTCATTAGGTGTGATCACTGGGCTGGTACTCAAAAACCTGTTTATGTTTATTTTTTCTGACAAAGATAAACCAATCTCATTACTCGTTTTTTCTGGTTTATGCATGTTGATGCTCTATGGCATGTTTTGGGTCAATAAAATTTAGCTCCCCAATTGTTTTCGCCATCTCGGTTATTGCCATGTATATGTTTAGAACCGTTTGCTCACTATTAATTAATTTGGTTGAGATGGAGATTGCCCGCAAGGGGAATGCCGAACATATTTTTGGTTTAATACAAACCGCATTTTTGACAGGGGATATCTTTGGCGGAATTGCCCTACCCTATGTTTATGAGTCTGGTTTTCTGATTAACTACCCTCTGGTTATTATTATTTTTATTCTGCTATCAAATATATTAATTTACAGCTGTGCAAAAATTAACACTAAAATGCATGCGGACTTTAACTGAATACTAAAGCGAGCCCTAAATAGTTTGTACTACAGGTAGGCGACGACGGAGGTTATCCCGATGAGTATACTAAAATATGTGATTCGGGTGACCTTGCGAAGCCAACACATCTACAACTTGAAGTATGACGACCGATCGATAAAGAAAAGGCCAGCATCGCTGGCCTTCAATATCGTCAACCAATCACGAATTAACGTAACAGGCTCAGAACACCTTGTGGAACTTGGTTAGCTTGTGCTAACACAGCAGTACCTGCTTGTTGCAGGATTTGACCACGGCTCATGTTAGAAACTTCTGTTGCGAAGTCAGCATCTTGAATACGGCTACGTGCTGCACTCAGGTTATTAACAGAGTTGTTCAGGTTGTTGATAGTTGATTGGAAACGGTTTTGAATCGCACCTAACTTAGAACGGCTTTCATCAACTTTGTTAATTGCGTCGTCTAAAGTTGCCAAAGCGTCGTCTTTAACTTCTAATCCAGCAGGAACATCTTTACCTGCACTTGGTTTGAACTCTTTAGCTTCAACTGCTGAAGATGCTTTTAGGTTAACTTGAGTTGTGGTTGTAGCATCTGCCTCAAAATCAGCATCCGTCACTAAATAACTCTTGCCCCCTTCAGTTGCAACATATTTTCCTGGAACTGCTTTACCATCTTCAGTATATTCCTTAACTGTCAAACCACCTTTATAAGTGGTACCCCCTGTAACACCAACATCTTTTGCATCGATATCTTTCGTACCAGCCGCAGTAACACCTTTTTTGCCTGCTGGAATAGCTTCAAACAGTTTATCGCTAGCAACTCCTAATGTCTCAGTGTTAGTTTTATCTAAGTTAAATTTGATAACTTCGTTATCGTTAGTACCTACTTGGATACTCATTTCAGGTTTTTTCGCCGCTAAGAACTTTAACACCGTTAAACTGGGTTTCTTTAGAGATACGGTCGATTTCAGCTAAACGCTCTGTTACTTCATTTTGAATTGAAGTTAAGTCAGAGTTAGAGTTAGTCCCGTTTTTAGCTTGAACAGTCAGTTCACGAATACGCTGTAAGTTATCATTGATTTCGTTCAATGCACCTTCAGTGGTTTGTGCAATAGAGATACCGTCGTTTGCGTTACGAGAAGCTTGAGTTAAACCTTTAACGTTTGAAGTGAAACGGTTAGCAATCGCTTGGCCTGCTGCATCGTCTTTTGCGCTGTTAATGCGAGAACCGGAAGATAAACGCTCAATTGCAGAACCTAATACGCCTTGTGAACGGTTTAAGTTGTTCTGAGTAGTCAGAGGACAAAACGTTAGTGTTGATAACTTGTGCCATGATGTGATCCTTATTATTCAAATTAATGCGTTAAGCCAAAATGCTTAACTTGATGAATTTCGTCAGCAACTAGGTTATCGGCTACAAAAAAGTCCCCTTTAGGCTTTTTGATGAAAATTTTTGTCTACAAGGTTGGAAATGGCTTTATAGCCCGCTTTTAATACCGTTATTTTTTAATACTCTCATTTTTAACGCACTCATTTACTTTTATTAATTTTCTTATTATTTAATTTCAATAGTGATAATTAACGGCTTTTACCTCATCAGCTCTCGCCATCACTCTTTTTCAGAATAGTCTAAAATTTTGCTCCATTTTGCCGATAAGACTCTAAGTAGATTTTATTGCAGGGTTTATGTCACAGACATAGCGTAGGAGAAAACATGGCAGGGAATATCCACTCTCGGTATCGGGGCAAACTTAGATTTAAATGTGCAAATGGACCAAATTGAGGCAATGGAACGTCGTCGCCTTGACCCATTAACCACACAAAAAGCCAGCTATGACGCGCAAATTAGCGCCTATGGCAAAATGCAGTCATCATTAGAGAAACTCAAAAAAGCCGCCGAGGACTTAAAAAAATACGGTGATATCAGTACCACCAAAGTCACTGGTGAATATAAAGCCTTTGACGTAAAAACCGATGGTAAGGCCGTAGCGGGTGTACACGATGTATTAGTGACGCAGCTTGCTAAAGCACAAACTATCGCCACTAAAGGCCACTCTGATAATAAAGAATTGCTCGGTAGTAGTGCCAAAGAACGGACTATCACTATTACCCAACCGTCACAGAAAGAAGAAAAAGATAAAATCGTTATCAAATTGGATAACCAGAGTACTTCTTTAATTGAACTAGCAGAGGCCATTAATAAAACCGACAAAGGCGTGACAGCCTCGGTCATTAAAGATAAAAATGAGCAATATCACCTTGTTGTAACATCTAAAAAAGAAGGTACAGATAACCGTATTAGCATCAATGTTGAAGGTGATGATGAACTCGCTGCAATCTTAAACGTTGAATCAGAGTTAGATGCCAGTAAAAATGTCGTGCTTAAAAACCCAGCTGGCATTGGTATGGGAGCAAAAGGTTGCTCCCCAAAATGCACATTTAACTATTGATGGATTCGAACTTGAGTCCCAAACCAATGAAGCCAAAGACTTATTCCCAGGTTTAACTTTAACGCTAAAAAAAAGAAAGCGAAGACAATAAAGCTGACCATTTAATGGTTTCTGAGGATATCGAGCCCGCTAAAGGTAAAATTAAAGCATGGGTAGATGCCTATAATGAATTCCAAACTTTAGCCAAAGAACTCACCAAATATACACCAAATGAACGTGGTACAACCCCAGACAAAACCAATGGACCGCTAATCGGTGATTCCACACTACGAATTATCCAAAGCACCATGCGTACACAAGTTCGTTCGCCACAAAATAGTGGTGAAATCGATACACTCAATAAAATGGGGATCAAACAGAAAACAGATGGCACTTTAGAAATTGATAACAAGTTGCTGGATAAAGCCCTCAAAGAGAACCCATCGAGTGTCAAAGTGTTTTTTGCCGGTGACGGTAAAGATACGGGTTTTGGCACTGAAAATTTTAACTTTTTAAAAGGCACTTTAGACACAAAAGATGGCTCGTTACACAATGCCACTGATGGGATCCAGAAGAAAAAGAAAAGCTTAGATAAACGGATTGAGCAGACCAATAAACAAATCGAAAACACCATGGATATGCACCGTCGTCAATTCCAAAACCTCGATAAAATGATGAGTTCACTCAATAGTACAACGAATTCTTTAGGCCGATTATTAGGCTAATACTTTTAGGTTAAAAACATGTATCAACGACACGCACAGCAAGCCTACCAACAGGTCGATTTGGAGAGTGAAATCACCAACGCGACCCCATACCAGCTGATCCAAATCCTGTTTAAAGGGGCCCTTAGTGCCCTGAAACGCGGGGGAGATTTTTATGCAGCAAGGTAAGGTGGCAGAAAAAGGTAAAGAAATCTCAAAAGCTATCGACATCATTGACACTGGGTTTAAAGCAGTCGTTAAATTATGACGCTGGCGGCGAACTTGCGGAAAATTTAGCAAGTTTGTATGAGTATATGACAATGCAGCTACTCCGTGCCAACCTCGAAAACAACGTGGCTTATGTCCAAGAAGTTTACCAGTTACTCTCCGATATCGCCTCTGCATGGCAACAAATCGGTGCAAATGTGGATGAAAGATAATCAGGTGGACAATAAAAATCCTATCGATTTACAAGAAATATACCGTAATGTCTTAGTATTAAGTGAAAATTTAGTTGCCTTAGCGCAATCCGGGGAATGGGAGACGTTGGTCTCCCGAGAGACAGAATATGTCCTTGCGGTGGAAAACCTCACCCAATTAACGCAAGCGTTCGAACAACAGCAGCCAATCACTGAAGAGTTTATTCAGTTATTGCATAAAATTATCGAAAACGAACGCATTACCTAAAGAATATTTACAACAGCATTTAAATTTTTTAAGCAAAGAAATTAAGCAATTAGACCAAAAACGGGTATTAAATAACAGCTATGGCCAATTTGACGAGCCAGATACGCCATTGGTCATCCGCCCTATGGAATGAATTTGTGTGTCAGGCCCAATGACCTGACACCCCTCTTTTAGCTATTGTTGCTGCTTTAAACGTTGCTGTTTTTTCAGTTTTTTCAACAGCATATTGCGTTTTAGCGGCGATAAGTGGTCGAGGAACACCTTGCCGTGCAAATGGTCGATTTCATGTTGCATCACAATCGCTAAGAACTCGTCGCTATCCACTTCAAATGCCTTACCGTGCCTATCAAACGCTTTGACTTTAACGCGTAGGAAACGGTCTACAATCCGCGTAGATTTCCGGTACTGATAAGCACCCTTCTTGGTAGCTGGTTTCCCCTTCACTTTCCCACGATTTCAGGGTTGACGAAAACCATTGGCTCATCGCGGTTTTCTGAAATATCAATCACCATAATCGATTTGGTTTCGGCAATTTGCGTGGCTGCAAGGCCAATCCCATTGTCGGTGCTGTACATGGTATCGATTAAATCATCAATTAAGCTTTGTACTGCGGCAAAATCCGTCACTGGGCTGCATTTTAATCCGCAGTCGCTCATCAGGGATTTCAATAATTTCTCTTACTGCCATAATTTTAAATCCTATAAATTCAATCTTTATTCTCAATAATTAAATCTATTGCTCAGCCAAATTATCTATACGAACAAAGTTGCAGGGGCAAACACCTCAAAAACATATGATTAAATACGTTAAGGGCTAATCCGCTTGCTCATTGGTTTTTAAAAAGAATAAGTATAGAAAACATTATGGGCTTTTTCGTTTACTAACAATATGCAAAAAATGACATTCAAATTTAATGCTATTGCTTCACCGACCATTATTGGTGCAAAAATGTTAACAATTTGGCTTAAAATTACCTGATAAAACAAGGTTCAGTGAAACTCGCCAGAAAAATACCATGTTATTTAACAAACTGCATCAAAAATTGGCAAAAAGTGTCATTTTAATATTGGGCTAAGTCACGGTGTGCTCTCGCCCAATGCCTTCCCCTACAAATACGAAAAAACAGCAATATTACTCATAACGAGTTGCTTTAAGTCAAAGGTAAACGGTTGCTGTTGATCTAGCGCTTATTACCGCATAAATGGCATGGGCTACCAATTGCAATCTAGTAGCTGAATCGATACAATTCGCCACTTTCTCGAATTGCACTGACTTATTTTTTACTTGGCATCCCTCATTTTCACCTAACCCGTGAAAACGTAAAAAATACGTTTGCCTTTGCGTTCATGACCATTATTTAACTTATTTAAAAGAACCATTGTGAAATTACTATTTTCTCTTTCTTTAACCACCGCAATCCTCTCTGGTATTTGGGCTTGGGTCGCTGACAGCTTAGGCCTAATTGGTTGGGCTGGATTTCTGGGCTGTACGGCCTATTTTGCCTATCCGAAAGATGGCCTCAGAGGCCTAGGCATTACCGCACTCACCGTGAGTAGCGGTGTATTTTGGGGAATGATGATTTTACACAGTGGGGCTTATATACAGCATCTACCCAACTTTGTGGGGTATTTTATTACGGCTATCGTGGCCTTCTTTATGTGTATACAGGCGAAGAAACAGTGGCTGGCTTATATTCCAGGGACATTTGTTGGCACCTGCACGGTATTTGCAAGCCAAGGGGCGTGGTTAATTACCATTAAATCCTTACTGATTGGTGTATTATTTGGCTTTGCGATGAAAAAAAGTGGCCTATGGTTATCTGATAAATGGCAAACAAAAAAAACCGCCCAATAAGGCGGTTAACAAATAATAAAAACCAAGGGAATTTCAAACGAATTCGATAATACATCAATCATTTAAAACAGCAATATGTAACATTATGATTTAATTAATAATTATTTCAACCAACCACTAAGTGAGACTACTTATATCTACGCAGAAAGTGAACCCAGTACAGTTAATGAAATGATAAAATTTTGCTATAAGATTCTTTTTTTGATTAACAAAGCTCATACTATCGAGTGAATATTAATCATATATACCCACAATACACTTTTTACATGTGAAAATTAGGAATAATCTGTACTTTTAATATATCCACGCTCATTCCCTCCACTTCAAACAATATTTCCTGATAATTAACCCATTATTCAGCAGATATCACTAGCATTGAATGTGTTTCAGGGAGATGAACCTAAGAATTTATTATTATGGAAAGAGGAAAATAGGGCTTTAGCGATTTTTTAAGTCCGCAGATTGCATTTTAAGCCAAAACTGTTGTTGGCAAATATTAAAAAACTCTTTTCTATTAGGTGAGATATTGCACTTAGAGGATCCAGCTACTTGCCAAATAATCCAACGCTCAGGACATTGGCTATCATATTCATATTTTTGCGTCTCGATTTCTTCTGTGCATTTTAAAATGACACCATCATTAAATTGCCAAGTTCGCGTATGAATAGTAACTTCGGATTGCTCATCATGCTGCTGGTGATGAGCCAGTAAAAAATTATTATCGGATGCCGCTAATACATGGGAAATATAAGTAGAAAGTTTCATCATTGGCTAGTCAATTCAAAATCCAGTCGCATTAAAATTTCATCATAATATACACCATCGACATATAACGCTGCTATATTTACCGCCCACGCTTTAAACCCACAAGCACGATAAAGCGCTATCGCTGTCGGGTTTTGTGCTACCACTGTCAGTTGAATTGTTTTAACTACACGAGCTTCTTCTATACCTTTATTAACTAGTGCCTTAGATAGCCCAGAGCCTCGCATCTGCGCACTGACATAAACACCCCAAAATGTCGCAATATGGCATATTTTGGCCGAAGTATTAAAATCAATTCCCAAAATACCCTGTAGCGCCCCTTGGTTGTCAAAACCACCTAGAATAAAATTGTTTTGCAGTAAGTTAATAAAAAATGCGTCAGGTTTTAATTGCCAGTCTTGGTAATCCGCCCCAAAGGCTTCGGGGTGCAATTTAAGCGCATCCAACCGGATATCTCTAAATTGCTTAAAGTCAGCTTCTTTTAGCCGACGTATATTAAACAGTGCCATTAAGTACCTTATTAAGTCAGCTTTCAATCTCGCTATGCTTATCTTATTAAAGATAAAATTAATATAAATGCAAAACCTATAAATCTCTACGCATTTTTCCCGCAAAACACAGCTCTGATAAGCGCCAACCCCTATCTTAATTAATATAGATAGGTTAGTTTTTAATACTAAATATTTAACTATTAGTGCGACAATACTACTAACTGGGATATTTTAATGATATAACAACCTAACAATATCAAGTATATAGCGTAGTAAAAACATTAACTTTATTAACTATTATCTACAATCATAACAATCAATACCCTACGAGCTAACTCAATGGTGGAGTAACCGTATGAAAGATTTAATCTTGGGAGGAACGGTTCTTATACCAGGCATCACGTTGGTCTTTTTTTTAGGCTTTTTTTCATGGCTCTTGGTCAGAACTGTTTATACAAACTTAATGAGCAAATATGAATATGCAGGAAACCTTTTTGATATCTCCATGTTGTTCTTTTGCACTTTATGCATGCATTTCATTATTAACTCATAGCAGGTCAACATGAATATAAAGAAATATTTACTCATTGTTTTATCTTTATTCATAATCATCAGTTCCATTTATTTACTTTGGAATCACTATGCTTTGAGCCCGTGGACACGCGATGGCAGGATCAGAGCTGAAATAAACCAAGTGACCGCAGAGGTTTCAGGTAAAATTGAAAATTTATTAATCATTGATAATCAAGAAGTTAAAAAAGGTGACTTATTGTTAGTCATTGACCCAACAGATTACGACATTAAAGTTCGCCAATCTGAATTAGAACTCAATGAATTAGTCATTCAGTATAATTTTGCAAAAAACCAATTAGCAAGACGCACCAAACTCAGCCAAGTCGCAATTTCCAAGGAAGAGTTGGAAGATGCAAGATCCCGTATGGACAGTCTCGCCCAAAAAATAGAATTGGCAAAAGTAAAAATAGATAAAGCCAAGCTTGACCTTTCTCGGACTCAAATAACAGCCCCTGTTAATGGTTTTATAACTAACTTAAGCTTAAGAACTGGCAATTATATTAGTGCAGGTTCCCCTTTATTTGCCATCGTAGATAAAGATTCCTACTATGTTATCGCCTACCTAGAAGAAACTAAAATGACAAATGTTTCTATTGGGGATAATGCGCAAATTAAACTCTATGGCAATAACCATGAATTACATGGCATAGTACAAAGCATTGGTCGTGCTATCAATGACAATAACTCATCAACCGGTAGCCAATTACTTGAAAATGTTCAACCTAATTACCCTTGGGTTAGGTTAGCTCAAAGGGTTCCCGTAAAAATATCATTAAAAAATCCAAATGATATACCACTGATCCCTGGCACCACGTGCACTGTCTTTATTGAAGATTAAGTCATGAAATTAAACTGGGTATTTTCGATAAAATACACATTAGCTATTCTGCTAGCTTGGTATGTTTCATCGTATTTTGGCTTTGATAAACCCTATTGGTCGATGATGACGGTGGCTATCATCGGTTACCCTGACCCATCATTAAGTTTAGCTAAAATGGCAGCAAGGCTCGCAGGGAGTTTTATTGGGGTTATTGCCGTCACGATAATTGCCAATGTCAGTATTAGCGATCATTGGTTGTTTACATCTTTAATCATCATCTGGCTATCAGTTTGTCTTTTTATGACACTGATTTCACGCTACATGATGCCTTATATGTTTTCACTATCTGGTTATACTTCAGCAATTATTGCTTTTGGTACTTCTGTATACCCACTACCGATGACCATTTTTAACCTTTCACAAGAACGACTAATGGAAGTGATGATTGGTATTATCATGTATACCTTTATTACCTACCTATTACCTAACCAATCAAATATCCCACAAACAAAACTGATTGAAAAAAAAATAAAATCAGATAAAAAACAGTTACTGCAAAATCTCTTCAAAGGCCAGACAAGCAACCTGCAAAAAGATTTATCTACTGTTGTAGAAAGCTGCATTAACTATGATGATATAAGCCAGTACGAAAGCCATTTTTTATCATTTAAAACGGCAAGCCAAAAAATATTACAGCTCCCGATGCTAGTTTTGTTTTCTATTATTGCCAAAGTAGACAATAAATTTTTAACGTTCTCCAACTACAAGTTTTTTTTAGATTTAAAAAAGCGTGTTAATACGCCTTCAAATGCAGATTTTTATTATTTTTTTGACTGGGAAAAGAAAGATGCATTTTTGAATACTCTCAGGTTAGTCATAAGCCTCGTAATCAGTGTTCTATTTTGGCTGAACACGGGCTGGGAATATGGCTATATTCTCCCTGTACTGGTGAGTATTTCATTTACATTTGGCGTGACCATTCCTAATGCCAATAAACTGGCTTTTATTATCTTAATCGTCGCTTTTTTAGTGATTATTGCTAGCTATATATTAAAGTTTTATTTTCTAATTCAAGCCTCTAGTTTTGCTCAGGCCGTTATGGTTATGACACCCATATTTTTACTACTCGGTGTTTTAAAGTCCGCGGGGAAACTGGCATTTTTAATCTCTCATGTTATTTGCATCTCATTAATATTTCTTATTAATTTTACTAACCCTATGAGTTTTGATTTTTCTTTCTTTGCTAACACTTCAATTGCGCTTATTTTTTCAATCATCATTGTGATACTGATGCTGTACATTATTCCACTCAGTAGCAATAAGCAGGTAGAAGCACGAAAAATGAAATTTATCTTGCAGAAAACAAATAATATAACTGCGAAAAATCTAAATTTAGATAAGTTGAAAAATACGATATTACTAAATATTAACTCACTTTCTGATCCAATTAGCGTCAAAAAGCTTTATGTTTTACTCTCACTAATTAGTGTCTATCAGTTATCTGAGCAGAGTGAAACCAAAGGGAAAATCATCGCTATTATTCAAGCAGTTTCTATCGATGAAGATAAATTAACACTATTATCATTGGCAAATTTTGATGATAAATCGAACACCGATATTGGCTTGAAATATACCAATGACATTATTAATTTCTTACTTTAATTATAAATCTACGAGGTGGATATGTTTGAGTTGTTGACCGCGATCGGTATAGGACTCGTGGTGCTATTACCGCTGGCCAACCCATTAACTACGGTAGCGCTATTTCTTGGTATGTCAGGTGGAATGACAATTGACGCCCGCAAAAAAACCATCAATACCACACCTATTTATGTGTTTTTTATTATGCTAGTTTCATGGTATTCCGGCCAAGCCATTATGAATACTTTTGGTGTCACTATTCCTGGGCTTAGAATTGCGGGAGGGTTTATCGTCGCTTATATTGGTTTTAGGATGCTTTTTCCTATCGTTGAAGCCAACAAGAATAATAACGACGAAAAAATATTAGATAACACGTCGAATATTGCATTTGTTCCATTGGCCATGCCAAGCACTGCTGGCCCAGGAACAATTGCGATGATAATCAGTATGGCCTCATCTGCCATGACAAATGAAAATGCCTATTCCCATTGGATTATTCTCGTGGCGCCCCCCATTAGTTTTTTTCCTATTTGCTGTCATTTTATGGGTTTGTTTAAAGAGCTCAAACATCATCATGAAATTCTTTGGCAAAAGTGGGATTGATGCAATATCGCGATTAATGGGATTTTTATTAGTTTGTATGGGGGTTCAATTTATTATTACCGGTATCGGTGAATTAACCCGTTCAGGTTTCTTTAGTTAAATATTGTAGCCTCACGTGACTGTGAGGCTATTTTTACAGAAGCCTTTCTAGCATTTAATAGCGGTCAAACACACCATAATCAGGCCGCTCACCTCTCATCACTGCTCGTTGCTGTTCATGTACCGCATCTCTATCAATTCTTTTTTGCTCAGATGTACGAGCGTCTTTATGAGGCTTTGGCCAAGTTGATTTATTTGGTTCGTAGCTAGGATTAAACGAACACCCTGCGGTAATAAGGACAAAAAACAACGAAAAAATTAATTTCATTATGATTATTAGCATATTTTATAAAAACAGAAACAAAATTTAGCAAAATTAAATATTGATAACAACCCTAAATACTCTGTGTAAATAATGTCGTGAGCTCAGGCTAGCTATCGTTATTGAACTAGATAACCTGTAGCATTAACTTGAAAAATAATAATAGAAGATATCCTAGAAACAAGGTAATACCCAAAATACGGGTATTACCTCTTAATATTGAATGTATATGGCTTTAGCAATTAAAGATACAAGGACGCTTCCCCAACCGGCCGAGTTTTAAACCGTCTATGCGCCCATAAATACTGTTCTGGCGCTTTCATAATTTCTTTCTCTAAAACCGCATTAATAATCGTTGCATCTTTCGTCGTATCACCTGTTGGATACCCTAAAATTTCTTCCCCAAGTAGCAAACTATAATTAACACCCGTTTTATTGCGTAATAAGGTTACAGTAAGTGTCGGTGAACCAGATAACTGTGCCAGTGTAGATGTACCTTTAGATGTCGAACAGTTGCTTACTGAAAAAAACGGTGCAAAAACTGTGCCTTTTTTACCGAAATCTTGGTCTGGTGCAAACCAAATCGCCTTACCACTTTTTAGCTCTTGAACCATGAACCGTAAGTTTTTACGATCAATCATTCCTTTGCCACCGCGGCAACGGCCTTTCGTTTGAATATATTCCATCGCTTTATTGTTATGAGGCCGGTACATCGCATTAACAGGAAAACAAAGCCCCATAATTCGACCGCCCAATTCTAATGACATAAAGTGAACGCCGACTATGATGACCCCATTGCCTTTTGCCACCGCAGCTGAATAGCTCTCCATTCCTTCAACTTGAAATAGTCGTTTTATCCTTTTATCGCTCCAAAACCATGCTATCCCTGTTTCAAATAGCGCAATACCTAGAGACTTTAAATTTTCAACAACAAGTGCGTCGATTTCGTTTGCGTTTTTGTTTGGAAAGCACAGTTCCAAGTTTCTTTTGATAATGGAAACTCTTCTTTTAATAAAATACTTCGAGTTTTTTCCTAACCATCCCCCTAGCCACACAAGCCATTGGTAAGGAAGCTGGACTAACAAGAACAAGATAAAAATACCTAGCCATGTTACGGCATACTTTGGGTGAAGCAACTTCAATGAAAACGGGTTTCTGGCATACATTCTATTTCTCAATATCCTAACTTTGCACAGTGCAACAGACGTTGGACAGCAACGATTATTCTAGATTCAATTTTCTCGCGTAAAGACCTCTTTTGTACTGTAAATGTACTTAGAGATAGACATTGACGCCCTAGCTTTACAACGAAATAGTTACATTTAGTCCTAAAGTTAAATTTTAACAATTTACAGTTAATAATATAAATATGGAGGTGATTGAATTGGCGTTTTATCAAAAAAAACACTCATAAATAACGATAAAAAATTTAATGCCAGTAAGCATACTATAAATCTATTAAAGCGTTACATAAACTTACTCTTATTTAACTTTACTTTCGTAACATAACTGTGAATAGCGTATAACTAATGCATAGCTAAGTTATACCCTCATAGATGATCCTAACCTTTAAGCCCCTAAACTGGGGCTTCTTTTTATCATAAATATTTACTATAGGGTTAGTTTTCTATTTCTAATAATGAGTCTAATTAACTCACAATAGTTAATTATCTATGTATTTTTTACTATTATGATATCAATTAGTTACGGTTATGTTACTTGAATTAGATAGCCGCTCAGTTTCCTATCTTTTTCTATATTGCTTTCTTATTTAAACTGTATTTTTCGTTTTAATCAGTGATAGACTTACCCTTTGAACAAAGAAAAAGCTCATGTATAACTATTCAATTGCCACCATAGTCATCGTTAACCTGCTACTTTTATCCCTCATTTTTGTTATCTCTAAAAACAAAAAACAACCTAACACAATAACTATTTTCTTAATATTTTCAATATACTTAACGACTTTCATCGCTTTTTTAAACCTCATTTTTTTGCTCAGGACGCTTATTGGCTGGAACTAAGAGAATTGTATTATCACATCAAGAGCACATCTGAACACCCTATCTATCCAAACGTATTCCTGTTCATTTCTCTATTAAAAGAAACAAAACATTTAGCTTAGACTCAAAAATAAAGCTAACGTCTGTTCTACCCTTCTAAATTTATCGTCAACTTCCTGCTGCTATCTCTTTCACCAAGCGGAACATAACTTGGTATTTTAGTCTCTTTTATTTCACGGCTTAAATACTGGCAAAATTCTTTATCGTTTTTATTACCGATTTCAGTAATGTTCGCGACGCTACCATCGCTGTTAATTTGCACTTCTAGCTCACAACCTTTCCCTTTGAAATAGCCTGATTGATATTGACTTGATATAAATATTTTTTCGCCAATACTCGCTAACGATTTATTTTCAAAGTCTTTTAGGCTTTCAAATAAATCATCGCTATGTGCAACGCCATTAACTACGAGAAATAAAAATAAACTACCCCATATCCTTTTCATCTTTACACTCCCTAATAAATTTAGGTTATGTTAGCCTAGAGGATCGGTAAATTGAAGTCATATGCACCCCAATGATTCATAATATTTATCATGATCAGATAGGTGAAAATGGTAGCAGGCAAGAGGTTATGATAAATTAAAAGGCCCCACCAATACCCTAATAAAGCAATGATAAGGCTATTAATTCAACGTATTCTGATAGATAGAAAATCACACTGGCATTGACATAATTTCTTGATATGCGGCCACCAGCTTATTACGAACTTGGATCCCCATTTGCAAACTTAAACTGGCCTTTTGCATGTCTACCATCACATCATTCAAGGAAATATCTTGTTTTCCTAACGTGAAATTTTCAATTTGTTTGGCAGAATCATTACGTGTTTTGTTAATTTGGTTAACAGAAGCAACCAGATGATCAGCAAACCCCACAGGTTCGATGACGGGTTTCGTTGGGTTAGTGGCCTGAGTTGCCACGACATTCAATTGTGAAATAACCCCTTCAATGGCTTGAACTGTCATTATTTTCTCTTCTTTATATACCGTGGATGGCTTCCACTAATTTATTTGGCGAGCTTACCCTACCACACCCTTTTTAACTTGAAGCCGATAAATAACACCAAATTTATAGGCTGATTCCGTCATTAGATACCCTCAAGACAATAAATAATAGCAAAGTGAAAAAGTGACGTTACGAAGAGGGAAATAACATTGTTTCACCAAAAGTATTTTCATCCGTCTAGTAGTCTGCAAAGCAGGGAATATTTATGAGTGCCGCATCTAAAGACACGGTAGAGGCTAAAAAAGGGTTTGCCTCAATAATTGAAAGAATTAAAGCCGATCCTAAAATACCGTTAATGATTGCGGCAGCTGCGGCTGTTTCAATTATTGTTGCCCTTCTTCTTTGGTTACGCAGTCCTGACTACCGTGCGCTTCTTAGCAATCTTAGTGCTAAAGATGGCGGAGATATTGTCAGCCAATTGACTCAGATGAATGTGCCTTATCAAATTGCTGATAATGGTAGCGCCATTTTAGTTCCTGCAGATAAAGTGCATGAATTACGTTTGAAACTCGCCCAATCCGGTTTACCTAAAGGTGGCAATACGGGTTTTGAGTTATTAGATAAAGAACAGTTTGGTATTAGCCAATTTAGTGAACAAATTAACTACCAACGTGCTTTAGAAGGTGAATTGTCTCGCACCATCGAATCCTTAAGCCCTGTGCAAAGTGCGCGGGTTCATTTGGCTATTCCCAAACCGACGTTATTTGTGCGTGAACAAAAATTACCTACCGCGTCACTGTGGGTTTATTGCCAGGCAGAATGTTAGATGAAGGGCAAATTAGCGCCATTGTCCATATGGTCTCCAGCAGCGTTACCGGATTAACTGCAAGTAATGTGATTATTGTTGACCAAGCAGGACGCTTGCTCACTAACAATGATAATAGCCAGCAATCTGCTAACAGCGCACAAATCAAAATGACCAAAGAGATGGAATCTCATCTTAAACAACGCATTGAAGATATTTTGTCGCCACTGGTTGGCCGCGCCAACATCCATGCACAAGTCACCGCACAAATGGATTTTTCAAAAGTTGAACAAACTTCTGAAGAATATAAACCCAACCAAACACCAGATAGCGCTGCTATTCGTTCCCGCCAAAACAGCCAAAGTATGCAAAACAACAATGGTGGAACGGGTGGAGTGCCTGGTGCCTTGTCAAATCAACCGGTTAGTGCACCAAGTGCCCCAATAGAAACCAATAAAGACGATAAAAACGCCCCACAAGCAGGGAATAACCGTAACAACACCACTAACTCGCAAAGCGATGAAACCACCAATTACGAGGTGGATCGCAAAATTAGCCACACCCAACGGCAAATTGGCGTCGTTGATAGGCTCTCGGTCGCAGTTATTGTTAATTACCATTCACAAGAAGGCGAAAAAGGCCCAGAAATGAAGCCATTGCCGCCAGAAATGATGCAACAAATTGAAGCGTTAACCCGTGAAGCTATGGGCTATTCCACCGCTCGTGGAGACTCACTCAACATCACTAACTCATTATTTACTGATGATACCCCCAATTGAAGTTGAGCCATCGTTACTGTCAAGCCCACAATTTATTGCTCAACTTCTGGATTACGGAAAAATACTGCTCATAGCCATTATTGCTTGGTTTATGTGGCGTTTCGGTATCAAACCGCAGTGGGTTAAATATCGTAAAACGCAGCAAGCACAAGCTGAAGCTGAAGTTTTCGTTGCAAATCAACTGAAAACCCCGCTGGTGGTTGATGAAGTCATTGATGAAGATATGGATGAACAGACGCGACGTCGCCTCACTCGTCAACGTGTTAGTGCTGAAATTCAGAGCCAGCGTATACGTGAAATGGCAGAAAAAGACCCACAAATCGTGGCAATGGTTATCCGTCAGTGGTTAGGAAAATCCCAATGAGTTTAAGTGGAACAGAAAAAAGCGCCGTGATGTTAATGACACTCGGTGAAGATCAGGCCGCAGAAGTGTTTAAGCACCTGAACCCAAAAGAAGTTCAACAATTGAGTATGGCGGTATCAAACATGCGTCAGATCTCAAATAACGAGCTGGCGGAAGTGTTAACGGAATTTGAAGAATCCGCAAATCCAGTTTGCTGCCTTGAATATCAACACCAACGATTACCTACGCTCGGTGTTGGTGAAAGCGCTTGGTGAAGAGCGCGCAGCGAGCTTACTGGAAGATATCTTGAAAAACAAGAAACGACGTCTGGTATCGAAAGCCTCAACTATATGGAGCCACAAACCGTTGCCGATATTATCCGTGATGAACATCCACAGATTATCGCCACAATTTTGGTTCACTTAAAACGCAACTTAGCGGCCGATGTACTGGAGTTATTCGAAGAGGCGCCAACGCAACGATATCATGCTCCGTATCGCAACCTTTGGTGGCGTACAACCAGCGGCATTAGCGGAACTGACCGAAGTATTGAACAACTTACTGGATGGCCAAAACCTCAAACGCAGCAAAATGGGTGGCGTGAGAACAGCGGCAGAAATTATCAACCTGATGAAAAGCCAACAAGAAGAAAGCGTTATCGATGCAATGCGTGATTACGATGGCGAATTGGCACAGCGTATCATTGATGAAATGTTCCTGTTCGAAAACCTTATCGAAGTGGACAACCGCAGTATTCAACGTATTTTGCAGGAAGTTTCTACCGACTCGCTGGTTATCGCCCTCAAAGGCAGCAACCAAGCGCTGCGCGACCATTTCCTCAACAATATGGCAGCACGTGCGGCCGAGATTGTCCGCGACGATTTGGAATCTCGTTCACCTGTACGTATGTCCCAAGTGGAAAACGAGCAGAAAGCTATCTTGCTTATCGTTCGCCGCTTAGTCGAGAAAGGCGAAGTCGCCATTGGTGGTGGAGACGACGTGTATGTCTAAATCAACACCGCCTAATGAACCA
>JARGCU010000037.1:16052500-16054848 GCA_029227775.1 Morpho helenor | reverse complement strand
CAACCAACCAACCAACCAACCAACCAACCAACCAACCAACCAACCAACCAACCAACCAACCAACCAACCAACCAACCAACCAACCAACCAACCAACCAACCAACCAACCAACCAACCAACCAACCAACCAACCAACCAACCAACCAACCAACCAACCAACCAACCAACCAACCAACCAACCAACCAACCAACCAACCAACCAACCAACCAACCAACCAACCAACCAACCAACCAACCAACCAACCAACCAACCAACCAACCAACCAACCAACCAACCAACCAACCAACCAACCAACCAACCAACCAACCAACCAACCAACCAACCAACCAACCAACCAACCAACCAACCAACCAACCAACCAACCAACCAACCAACCAACCAACCAACCAACCAACCAACCAACCAACCAACCAACCAACCAACCAACCAACCAACCAACCAACCAACCAACCAACCAACCAACCAACCAACCAACCAACCAACCAACCAACCAACCAACCAACCAACCAACCAACCAACCAACCAACCAACCAACCAACCAACCAACCAACCAACCAACCAACCAACCAACCAACCAACCAACCAACCAACCAACCAACCAACCAACCAACCAACCAACCAACCAACCAACCAACCAACCAACCAACCAACCAACCAACCAACCAACCAACCAACCAACCAACCAACCAACCAACCAACCAACCAACCAACCAACCAACCAACCAACCAACCAACCAACCAACCAACCAACCAACCAACCAACCAACCAACCAACCAACCAACCAACCAACCAACCAACCAACCAACCAACCAACCAACCAACCAACCAACCAACCAACCAACCAACCAACCAACCAACCAACCAACCAACCAACCAACCAACCAACCAACCAACCAACCAACCAACCAACCAACCAACCAACCAACCAACCAACCAACCAACCAACCAACCAACCAACCAACCAACCAACCAACCAACCAACCAACCAACCAACCAACCAACCAACCAACCAACCAACCAACCAACCAACCAACCAACCAACCAACCAACCAACCAACCAACCAACCAACCAACCAACCAACCAACCAACCAACCAACCAACCAACCAACCAACCAACCAACCAACCAACCAACCAACCAACCAACCAACCAACCAACCAACCAACCAACCAACCAACCAACCAACCAACCAACCAACCAACCAACCAACCAACCAACCAACCAACCAACCAACCAACCAACCAACCAACCAACCAACCAACCAACCAACCAACCAACCAACCAACCAACCAACCAACCAACCAACCAACCAACCAACCAACCAACCAACCAACCAACCAACCAACCAACCAACCAACCAACCAACCAACCAACCAACCAACCAACCAACCAACCAACCAACCAACCAACCAACCAACCAACCAACCAACCAACCAACCAACCAACCAACCAACCAACCAACCAACCAACCAACCAACCAACCAACCAACCAACCAACCAACCAACCAACCAACCAACCAACCAACCAACCAACCAACCAACCAACCAACCAACCAACCAACCAACCAACCAACCAACCAACCAACCAACCAACCAACCAACCAACCAACCAACCAACCAACCAACCAACCAACCAACCAACCAACCAACCAACCAACCAACCAACCAACCAACCAACCAACCAACCAACCAACCAACCAACCAACCAACCAACCAACCAACCAACCAACCAACCAACCAACCAACCAACCAACCAACCAACCAACCAACCAACCAACCAACCAACCAACCAACCAACCAACCAACCAACCAACCAACCAACCAACCAACCAACCAACCAACCAACCAACCAACCAACCAACCAACCAACCAACCAACCAACCAACCAACCAACCAACCAACCAACCAACCAACCAACCAACCAACCAACCAACCAACCAACCAACCAACCAACCAACCAACCAACCAACCAACCAACCAACCAACCAACCAACCAACCAACCAACCAACCAACCAACCAACCAACCAACCAACCAACCAACCAACCAACCAACCAACCAACCAACCAACCAACCAACCAACCAACCAACCAACCAACCAACCAACCAACCAACCAACCAACCAACCAACCAACCAACCAACCAACCAACCAACCAACCAACCAACCAACCAACCAACCAACCAACCAACCAACCAACCAACCAACCAACCAATCCAACCAACCAACCAACCAACCAACCAACCAACCAACCAACCAACCAACCAACCAACCAACCAACCAACCAACCAACCAACCAACCAACCAACCAACCAACCAACCAACCAACCAACCAACCAACCAACCAA